>JAMRYI010001262.1:0-35042 GCA_029231635.1 Ditylenchus weischeri | reverse complement strand
AACCCAATAGTTCGACATAGCACACCTGGCGCTAGTGTCATATACCCTCAACCCCCTCTTTCAAAATCTGACGTTAATTATACCAACCCAATAGTTCGACATAGCACACCTGGCGCTAGTGTCATATACCCTCAACCCCCTTTCAAAATCCGACGTTAATTATGCACCAACCCAATAGTTCGACATAGCACACCTGGCGCTAGTGTCATATACCCTCAACCCCCCTTCAAAATCCGACGTTAATTATACCAACCTATAGTTCGACATAGCACACCTGGCGCTAGTGTCATATACCCTCAACCCCCCCCTTTCAAAATCCGACGTTAATTATGCACCAACCCAATAGTTCGACATAGCACACCTGGCGCTGAGTGTCATATACCCTCAACCCCCTCTTTCAAAATCCGACGTTAATTATGCACAACAATAGTTCGACATAGCACACCTGGCGCTAGTGTCATACACCCTCAACCCTTTCAAAATCCGACGTTAATTATGCACCAACCCAATAGTTCGACATAGCACACCTGGCGCTAGTGTCATACACCCTCAACCCCCTCTTTCAAAATCCGACGTTAATTATGCACCAACCCAATAGTTCGACATAGCACACCTGGCGCTAGTGTCATATACCCTCAACCCCCTTTCAAAATCCGACGTTAATTATGCACCAACAATAGTTCGACATAGCACACCTGGCGCTAGTGTCATACACCCTCAACCCCCTTCAAAATCAAACGTTAATTATGCACCAACCCAATAGTTCGACATAGCACACCTGGCGCTAGTGTCATATACCCTCAACCCCTTCAAAATCCGACGTTAATTATGCACCAACCTATAGTTCGACATAGCACACCTGGCGCTAGTGTCATATACCCTCAACCCTTCAAAATCCGACGTTAATTATGCACCAACCTATAGTTCGACATAGCACACCTGGCGCTAGTGTCATATACCCTCAACCCCCTTCAAAATCCGACGTTAATTATGCACCAACCCTATAGTTCGACATAGCACATCTGGCGCTAGTGTCATATACCCTCAACCCTCTTTCAAAATCCGACGTTAATTATGCACCAACCCTATAGTTCGACATAGCACATCTGGCGCTAGTGTCATATACCCTCAACCCCCTTCAAAATCCGACGTTAATTATGCACCAACCCTATAGTTCGACATAGCACATCTGGCGCTAGTGTCATATACCCTCAACCTTCAAAATCCGACGTTAATTATGCACCAACCCTATAGTTCGACATAGCACATCTGGCGCTAGTGTCATATACCCTCAACCCCCTTTCAAAATCCGACGTTAATTATGCACCAACCCTATAGTTCGACATAGCACATCTGGCGCTAGTGTCATATACCCTCAACCCCCTTCAAAATCCGACGTTAATTATGCACCAACCCTATAGTTCGACATAGCACATCTGGCGCTAGTGTCATATACCCTCAACCCTCTTTCAAAATCCGACGTTAATTATGCACCAACCTATAGTTCGACATAGCACACCTGGCGCTAGTGTCATACACCCTCAACCCTCTTTCAAAATCCGACGTTAATTATGCACCAACCCTATAGTTCGACATAGCACATCTGGCGCTAGTGTCATATACCCTCAACCCTCTTTCAAAATCCGACGTTAATTATGCACCAACCCTATAGTTCGACATAGCACACTGGCGCTAGTGTCATATACCCTCAACCCCCTTCAAAATCCGACGTTAATTATGCACCAACCCAATAGTTCGACATAGCACATCTGGCGCTAGTGTCATATACCCTCAACCCCCTCTTCAAAATCCGACGTTAATTATGCACCAACCCAATAGTTCGACATAGCACACCTGGCGCTAGTGTCATACACCCTCAACCCCCTTCAAAATCCGACGTTAATTATGCACCAACCCAATAGTTCGACATAGCACACCTGGCGCTAGTGTCATACACCCTCAACCCCCTTCAAAATCCGACGTTAATTATGCACCAACCCAATAGTTCGACATAGCACATCTGGCGCTAGTGTCATATACCCTCAACCCCCTCCTTCAAAATCCGACGTTAATTATGCACCAACCCAATAGTTCGACATAGCACACCTGGCGCTAGTGTCATATACCCTCAACCCCCCTTCAAAATCCGACGTTAATTATGCACCAACCCAATAGTTCGACATAGCACATCTGGCGCTAGTGTCATATACCCTCAACCCCCTCCTTCAAAATCCGACGTTAATTATGCACCAACCCAATAGTTCGACATAGCACATCTGGCGCTAGTGTCATATACCCTCAACCCCTCCTTCAAAATCCGACGTTAATTATGCACCAACCCAATAGTTCGACATAGCACATCTGGCGCTAGTGTCATATACCCTCAACCCCCTTCAAAATCCGACGTTAATTATGCACCAACCCAATAGTTCGACATAGCACATCTGGCGCTAGTGTCATATACCCTCAACCCTCCTTCAAAATCCGACGTTAATTATGCACCAACCCAATAGTTCGACATAGCACATCTGGCGCTAGTGTCATATACCCTCAACCCCCTCCTTCAAAATCCGACGTTAATTATGCACCAACCCAATAGTTCGACATAGCACATCTGGCGCTAGTGTCATATACCCTCAACCCCCTTCAAAATCCGACGTTAATTATGCACCAACCCAATAGTTCGACATAGCACATCTGGCGCTAGTGTCATATACCCTCAACCCCCTTCAAAATCCGACGTTAATTATGCACCAACCCAATAGTTCGACATAGCACATCTGGCGCTAGTGTCATATACCCTCAACCCCCTTCAAAATCCGACGTTAATTATGCACCAACCTATAGTTCGACATAGCACACCTGGCGCTAGTGTCATATACCCTCAACCATAGCTGCACGGAAAAAATTTTCGGCACCGGCGCCGGAGTTTGAAAATCGGCGCCGAGCAGAAATTATGGCACTTAATTTTTCGGCGCCGGCGCAAATGATGAATAAATTTTCAGAAAGTTTTTTTTAGCAAAAATATTTTTTAAGTTTATTAGAAAAAAAGGGGGAAAACAAAATCATGCATCAATCATTTCCTTGTTATACACCAACATGGTTTTGCTTTTTAACAATAATAGTTTTGTTGGACTTTTTCTTCCAACTGTTAGCATTGAGGTGACACTAAACATTCGCTCTACAGCGGCTGTAGAGCGAAACTTTCAGCAAAAAAATCAATTAGTGGAAAGAAAAATTAAGCATGAAAAAAGATCTTTACTGAAAAATTATTAAGCACATTGCTGAAAAAAGAGGCGCCGGCACCGGTTTGCACTGGTCCGATTATATCCCTTAACTAAAGGCATTGCCCTTAATTTGAAAATTTTGCCTTTAATTTTGTGCTGAAACGTCAATACCCCGAAAAAGGTAACAGCTGTTCTTGACCTATATTTCGCAATAATATTTCGAAATAGGTAACAGCTGTTTAATAGTGCCCAATAGGTATAGGCTTAAAAGTGCTAAAAAGCCTCACAAGTATGGGCTTAAAGGGGCGGAGCTTAACACCGCTATACCTATGGGCTTATCTTTGAAAGTGCCCCATAGGTATGGGGCAAAAGGCGGCATCCTTTGATGACAAAAACTTGGCCCCAGTACTACTTTCGGTGAGTCACCGGTAACTCACTACGTCAAAATATAGCGAGTTCCAACCTTTGCGACTTTTTCTACAGTCATGTTAATATAAAACTTGGAAAAATATGTGAAAATTTTGTGTTACAAATAAGCGGAGCCCACTCATGAGAAACTACTTTAACCCATTTTTTGGCTAAAGTGCATTATACCGCGTAGCCCAAAACTGGCTTAAAGCGTGTTTTTTTGATGTGTGAGCAATTCAAACATACTTAAAACGTGTTTTTAGAGTGCGGAAGGCCATTTTTGGAAAAAAAAATTTTGACCAAAATTTGACTTTTGCCTTGGGGACCAAGGTAAACCACCTGGAGAGGGTACGTGAATACTAGGCTTGGGCGCGAGAATCCCGGCGGGAAACGGGAATGGGAAAATTGAAAATTTCGTTCCTGCGGGAAACGGAATGGAATTTCAAAATTTCGGAATCCCAACGGAAAAGGGAAAATATAATGTAAACAGTGAATTGAATTTTTTAGCAGCTTTTATTAGACTCAAATGACTCTGAGTAACAAACATATGAATCAATAAGAGAAATTAACATATTCTAGAGCTTTGTTCAAGAAGATTAGTTGTTCTGCATTGTAAGGATCGAGCTGGCCTCTTCTGTAGTCAAACACATCCCATAAACTTAAACATCGTTAAATTGTAAACTGAAGCAGGGAAACCCACCTGATGAACGAATAAGACGATGAAGACCAAATATCTGTCGTGAAAGATAGCGTCTCACATTTCTTCAGCTTTGCTTTGATGAGATTGACGACAGCTCCATAGGCTTGTGGCAGAACCGTCCTTGAGTAGTGCTGACGGCACTTGAACTTCTCAGTAGAATTCGCGCTGTTGAAAAGACAAATGAACGATCGGCTTTCCACAGAGTTGAACGAAACACAATTTTCGGCAATGGTGCAAAAATGCAAGGGGATGAAAAGTGACAAGCAACTACTAACAGAAAGGACATAAATTACAAAAGAAACGACAAAAAAGTTGGTTGAAATCAAACTTCTTTTCACTTCGAGGCCGAACAAATTTCAAATTCAGATTTTTCGATTTCGGGAAAATTTCGGGATTTTTGAAAAGTCAGTGGGCGGGAAACGGGATTTTGAACTTTCAACCGGTGGGAAACGGGAATGGGAAAGTCAACATTTTCGGGATTCCCGGGAATCCCGTGGGATTCGGCCGGGCCCAAGCCTAGTGAATACTTTATTTAAGATAGGATTTGAATTTTTTTTGAATATTCATTTTCGTTTATTGCCGCAATAGTAAACATTTATTCGGTCTCCTCAACAATATCTTCGACATCAATAACATCATTTGGTTTTTCATTTGGATCTGAGTTGGCCTGAGTAGGAGCCACTCCTCAAAAGAAGAAGATCTTGAACATAGTTTTCCTTGCAGGGACCTACCGCATAAAAAACTCTGGCATGCACATTGTTTTTATGCATCCAGAGTTTTTCCGAGTGTTTGGTCTCTAAGGTATGTGTGTGTGCGCATCTCAACTCCAAGCCCCCTACGCCCCGGCGTAGGGGCTTGGAGATGAATCCGAGCAACGCTCTTGATCAAAAAATGCATCTAGAGACTCTTTTTGCCCAGTCTCAGTAAGATAAACGAGGTGAAAAATCCCTCTCCAGGTGGTTTACCTTGGTCCCCCAAGGCAAAAAGTCAAATTTTGGTCAAAATTTTTTTTCCAAAAATGGCCTTCCGCACTCTAAAAACACGTTTTAAGTATGTTTTAATTGCTCACACATCAAAAAAACACGCTTTAAGCCAGTTTTGGGCTACGCGGTATAGTGCACTCCTGCCCATTTTTTAACCAGTTGCTTTTATTTATACTTTTGGCCAGTGCTCGTTGTAGCTGTTTAGATAGCGCTTGCTCTTGCTGATCCTGAAAATGAACATAATCTCAAGTAGATTTGTATTTACGCTTACCCATTTGGTCCAATGATAACTGTGTCCGCAGGAAGTTCTCCAGGACCTAGAGGTGGAGGGTGAGGCGGCTGTTCAATCTCTTCGGTCACTTCTTGCTCTGTTGGTGGATCAGGGATTATGGGGGGAGCGCCTGCACAAATACCGTACATTTTATTAACATCCCCCTGGGAACCTGTGGCGACGAGATATTCCGGTAGGGCCAATGTCCTAGATCATTATTTGGTAAGGTATAGAATTTTAAAAAAATTGCTTTTTGGTACTTATACGGTCCCCCATATCGAATTTTTTCAAAAACAGGTTTTAACAATTTCTAAGCAATTCTTACACCGATAAAAACCGATAAAAACGTTGTTTCCGACCACTTTCCATCAAAAATTTTGACTTTTTAGGTTTCTACCTGCCTGCCTTCGGCAGGCAACCTACTCAATAGGAAGCCCCTTTGGGGTACATGGTCCAGGCCAAGGGCTGACCCTTTATACATCAAGAAATATATCAAGGAAATTTAACCAATAAAAATAAAGATGCATGCGCTGTCTCAGCTGTTTATTTTTTCCAGAAGAAAATATATATAAAAGAAGAAAGAACATTATTCCAAGCTCTAACAAAAGAACAAAATTTCACAATAGTAGCAGCAGTGTAGTATTTTCCCAGCCTTGCAATGTTAATTTTAATCATTTTTATACCCCTTCTCCATTACAAGCAGGCAGCTCCTTTTTCACCTGTTACAGTTACCACCAATATAGATATATATCTTCAAGATATGTATCTCTTGATATATAAAGGGTCAGCCCTTGGCCCGGACCATGTACCCCCAAAGGGGCTATTATTAGGTTGCCTGCCGAAGGCAGGCAGGTAGAAAATCTAAAAAGTCAAAATTTTTGATGGAAAGTGGTCGGAAACAACGTTTTTATCGGTTTTAGCGTGTAAGAATTGCTTAGAAATGGTTAAAACCTGTTTTTGAAAAAATTCCGATGTGGGGGGGGACCGTATAAGTACCGCTTTTTTTACAAGAGGTACCTATAGACCGCGTTTCTGCCCCAAAATGACTATTCCCTAAGCCTAAACGCGAGTAACCTTTTTTTGGGCAGAAAGGGGAGTCAAGTTTCTTCCAGATGATGGTCTACGAAATTGGCCCTACCGGAATATCTGGTTTCCCGTTCCCGTGTTAAACATAAATTTAGTCTTGTGTGCTTTCATAAAAACTACTACCTGGTGGCCGAAGCACCTAGAAGTTTTGAAAATTTATATAATAAAAATATTTTTTTAATTTTGCACATACTGGAATGAATGGAGGTGGCTTTCCTAAAATATCATCTGGACCACTAATCTCGCCGATTTCTACTCCGGGAGGACTGCAAACCAGGAAGATTATTGAAAAAAAAATTTTGATCTTAAAGATTGAAAAAGCTACCCAGGTGGTGCGCGTTGAACATGCCTTAAAATAGATAGAATAAGTAATCAGTTGTAAAAATGGTTTGTAACTAGTAGGGCTGGGTCATGACCATAGGAACGGGTATATGGGTCGGCCATATGGCGGAATATGGCCGAGCAATTTTAAAATGGCCGGTTATTTGACTTTTTCTTTTACTTGGAGATCATGAAACATTTTACAATTGTGAAAAATTCATGGTTGAAATGACTGTGAACATGGCTGGACTTCGGCCATGTGAAGGTTATACGCCCAAATGGCGGGGCTTGGGTCTTGGAGATGCGCGCCCCCAATCACCTTAGAGACTATTCCGAGCAATATGCTGAGGCTTAACACACTCATTCCCCCTTTTTACATACAGCGGCCATGTGAACTGGTGGATGTGTCACTATATTTATGATCATTTATCATCATTTATAGTCTGGTCAAAAAATAATTTTTTTTTAAATAATAGTCCGCGTGAAAATAACATGTTTTTTAGACTAATTAGGACCTAATAAGTTCAAAAAAGTGATCAAAAGTCAAAAGTCATTCCCATATTAAACACTCATTCCCCCTCTGACTACAGCCCATCCAGGTAAAATAAGGACAGATCACATCCCTGAAATAAACACTTCTTTGTCAATTTCAAAACACACACGTGTCAAAAAGTTAGCAAGCGCAGTAAATCTGTGAGTATCTGAAAGGAGTTCACAGCTCACGGCTCATGTTTAAATTGTGTTATGATGTTTATGAATCCCGAAACATAAAAGACGATTTTATGAGTCTCACCAGAGGGTACAAAGCGAACATTTTTGCCAATCTTGCCACAGAAATAGACGCTTTGTCATCTGTGTGAATGTGGACAAGCACTAGTTTAGAATACAGTCAACCCTCGATACAACGATGCCCCAAGGGACCGGCCCTGAGGTATCGTTATATCGAGGGTATCGTATATCGAAAGGTATCGTTATATCGAGGCTATTAAGACCGAAAATCTGACAAGGTATCGTTATATCGAGGCTATTAAGACCGAAAATCTGACAAGGTATCGTTATATCGAGGCTATTAAGACCGAAAATCTGACAAGGTATCGTTATATCGAGGCTTGGCTGTATCAGCACAACAATGTTCAACAAAAGCACTTTTATTAACGGTTAGAAGAGAAGAAATTGGTAATTTTCAACTGCTGTTCTTTCTTTTTGCGCTCTTGATAGAAGTAGTCATCCAATTAAGCAGTGCAGAAAAAGAAAAATGTACTCTGTAAAAAAATAAGGCGTTTGAAATTTAAAAATTCGTTAATTTTTTTGTCTTAAAAATGATCTTAAATCGAAGGTATCGTTGTATCGAGGGTTGACTGTAACAATAAAAAACATACCTGTTTCTTTTACCGGTAGTCTTAACTACGCACAATGTTGAAGTGAGAATTGATAAAAGAATTAATATTGCAAAATTTAAGCAATTATAATGAAACATAACAAATTCGGAAGACTAAATAAAACAGAGTTGGTACCGGAAAAATTTATTTATTTTTAGATGTTTAATAAAGGTGGAACTCAAACCCACCCAGCCAAATAAAACAGGGTAATTAGCTCAAGTTGGTTCTGGTTGCTTTCACACTTTCCTTGTTTGCTTAGAAGGAGAGGAAGTTGTTGTGTTCAAGCCTCAGGAAGTGGTCTTCACAGAAAACAACAAAGAACAGGCCGAAAGTTATGAGAACATAAGGACTTTGAGCATGTATGAACTTGAGAAATGACTAATCAAAATGGCTTGGGATCCGTATATCTTTTGATAAAAGCCCATGTTTGAATAGGGTTAAAAAGTAAAAAAAAGGAGAATAATTCCGCAGCGGATAATCCCGCGGAACATCAATTTTGACGTCTCTGTTAGGCAAAAACCAAATTATGACACCAAATTCGTGTTCAACATGGTCGATTACATACCAAGGTGCCTTTATATCTTAAACTCGAAGTCAAATTTAAGATACTCAATTTCTTTTTCAAATGTTTTTTTGTCCCGAAAGGAATTTGAAATTGGACAATAAGATAAAATTTGGCGAAGGTGATTGTGGAATCGACCACGCTCAACACGAATGCAGTGTCAGAATTCGGTTTTTGCTAAGGAGGACATCGAAAATTGAAATTCCGCGAAATTATCATACGCGGAATTATCCTCCGCGGTATTGTCTCCCGTGGAAATTGGAAGAGGCAAACAGACTTTGAACAAATTTTACTATAAAAATTTCAAATCGAAGTACAGTCAACCCTCGATTTAACGTCACCCCCTCAAGTTCGTTCCCACCTCGGGTCCGACACTTTTTTAACCTAAATTTTAAAGCTTTTTGCCAGTCGTCTTCGGTCAGTCTAGTCTGAAATATCGCAAGGATTTAGATTTTGCCGATCGTTTTTGTACATGACAACAGTTTTGCCGAAAAGGCCCGCGGGTACTCGATTTAACGTCACCCTTTTTCAAAATATGATGACGTTAAATCGAGTACCCGCGGGTCTTTTCGGCAAAACTGTTGTTAGAAAAAACTCTATCCCCAGGTTCCGGTCCTCCTATCCCAAATATTTTTATACCAGAAGATAGCCAAACTCATGTAGTTTCAGGGAAAACCGCCACGTTTGAAATGCGCAATCTGGAAAAAAAGTTTTCCTTATGGACCAACTAGGTACACCTAAAAAAATCGCCTAGCAAGCCTAGCACAGAGTGCTGGGTTTGAGCACACTATGTGTGAGAAATTTGGTGTTTTCGGGTTTCGGTGGGTTAAGACGCACTTTTAGTCTTAACAAACCGAATTCCCCACGTGATTTTACATAAGATAGCATGGTTTGTTTTTTGAATTAAAATAACATTTGATTTTTCAGGTGATCCAAGTTATTTTGGAAATTCATCTTTAAGTGGACATTTCCATGTCTGTGCACCCCATTTGAGAAGCCGACATCCAAAACTTAGGCAGGAAAGTCTTTCCCAAACCTACCGGTGTGCTAGGTTACACTCGAAGCAAACAACAAGGACTCAGACAACCCTGACACAACCCTGGCTTGTTCGAAGCCCTGGTTAGTATATATATAAAATAATAGGCAACTACGATTTGTTATGTACAAAAACGATCGGCAAAATCTAAATCTAAAGCACCATAGCGATCGAGATCCAAGTCTACGCAGCTCTGGCATACTTGGCTTCCAATTCATTCCAAATCCACATCGGCGACACATTGGGAATCAGTCAGCAGTCGGTTTCAAGATGCGTAATTGTCAACAGGAAGAATCGTCACTCCATCAATGTCCAAGTAAGTAGTATTTATCTTCTTTGTCCGATTGCAGTTGGGATCTACCGTATTTCCTTTAATAGGAGCCCATGGGCGCATATTTTTCAAACCCCCAAAAATCTGAAAAATTTGGGGTTGATCTCAAGACTTTTGCGTGAAATTTCAAAATGTGAAAAGTGGGATCGGTAGAACTCGTGGGAGTTAAGAAAATGCATTGAACAGCTTTGCAAAATATTCTCGAGGGGCTGAAATACAGGTCTTCAAAGTTAGGGGTGGGCGCTTATTAGAGCATGGGCGCTAATTAGAGGAAATACGGTATGTGAGTGCTTCAGGTAGTTGTCAACTCCGGGGGTCAATTTACCAATGTGATTGCTAGGCATCCAGGTTGCACACACGATTCGCATATTCTTCGCAAAAGCCACCTCTGGGATGCCTTCCAAAATAACGAAATCGGTGGTATTCTCATCGGCGACTCTGGCTACCCGTGTAAAAGTGGCTAATGACTCCGTTTCTCCGGCCATCGACACCAGCAGAGTTGAAGTTGGTTTTTTTTAACTTCTATTTACTACTGTATGACTGCAACTGTATGTTACAGATACAATTAGGCGCACAAGAAGACAAGGGTGGGCGTGGAACAAAGAATTGGTCACTGGAAAAGAAGATGCTCAATCCTGCATAGCGCAGTTCGGCTCAATTTGGAGAATGTGGTCGATGTTGTGCTCTCAACCACTGTTCTACACAATCTTGCCATTGAGCTGCGCATGTACCGTGAACTCTCATAACACTCAAAAATCCGTTTTTTTTATTTCTAGGCATGCGCCGGAGGATGAAGAGGAATTCGAGAAACCGGAAAAAGAGCTCTACCAAGGCCGTCAAATGACTGGGAGTGTATTTCGGTTGAATGTGCGCGGTGAATTGTTGCTTTGTCCGGAAATAAAGATATTGTTTAAAGTTTTGCAGGATACAGTAAAATCTATCGTTAACATAACACCAAGGGACCGGCCATTTCATTATGTTAACGGGAGATTTATGTTAATGGGAGGGTAATTATTAGTAGGCTTGGCAGATTGTGTTCCGGCGGGATTCGGGATTGGGATTTTCGAAATTTTCGGGATCGGGATCCGGATTTGGGATTTGGATTTTGGACCGGCGGGATTCGGGATCGGGATTTTCAAAATTTTCGGGATCGGGATCGGGATTCTCAAAAATGTCGGGATCCCGATCGGGATTTTCCGCTAATGAATTTATTCGATTAAATATTTCAAAGAATTTATTTTAACACACAATCGCAACACGGATAATTCCGATCAATAAGTAAAGTTAACATATTCTAGAGCTTTGTTGAGGAAAATTAGTTGTTCGGCTTTCTTTGCATCAAGTTGTCCCCTTCTGTACTCAAACACGTCTCTGGTATGACTAAAGAGCTGCTCACTGGTGACAGATGTTGATGGGGCCGAGAGAAATCGGCGAGCTGCTTTTGAAAGAATTGGAAATCGACAAGAGAGACAAAAACAACAGAGAGACAAGTAATATTGCAAAACGCACAACAATGAGGTCAAAATAACAAACGAACTAATGGAAAATTTTAGACTACACATTTTGAGACTACACATAACACAGAGGATATGACACATGTAATAAATCTGTCATGATTAAATTAATCATGGGTTCCGGCGGGATTCGGGATTGGGATTTTCAAAATTTTCGGGATCGGGATCGGGATTCGGGATTTTGGTTTTGGACCGGCGGGATTCGGGATCGGGATTTTCAAAATTTTCGGGATCGGGATTGCGGGATTCCCGTGGGATTCCCGTCCCGTTGCCAAGCCTAATTATTAGGTATTCCTTATTATAGGGACCGGTCCGAAGTCATGTTAACGAGAGATTATGTTAACGGGAGATTCTACTGTAGTCGCCTTGTTTTGAGTACGACTAAATATTTAATCGCTAAATATTTAGACCACCAAATAATTAGTGACTAAATATTTAGTCGCTAAATTCGTTTTGAGTACGGCTAAATATTTAGACTATTAGGTGACTAAAGTCTAAATATTTAGTCGAAAAATTTTTGTTTTGAGTACGAAAAGGCAAGTTTTATTAGTGACTAAATATTTAATGACTAATTGCTGTTTTGAGTACGGGTCCTGAACTCTCATAACACTCAAAAATCCGTTTTTTTTTAATTTCTAGGGAGGTGCACCAGGGGTGGACACGGGCCGGCCCAGGCTTTTGACGGAAAGCCCGGCTGAAAAAAATCCCGGCCGGGCTTAGGCCCGAAGCACGATAATAATTATCAACTCATACTCCCACTAAAATATTCTACCCTTCCAGGTTCAGAGAAGCTCAACGATAACGATTTTTTTTAACTTTTGTCACTATTTTATTTTATGAAAATTGAAAAAAATACACGGTGGCGCATCCTAACCGCAGAGTTGTTTTGGTCCATAACTTTCTATTTTTTCTAACCAATTTTGCTCATCTTTTTTTAATGCTCGTAAGAAGATAGGCAATCAAATGGTACCGATCATATCACATTTAGCAGCTTCAAAAAGAAGCTACGGGCAGATTTTCAAACTGCTAAAAATTTTGAGCAAAGGAAAAATTTGAAAAATTTATCGTCAAAAATCCCCACCTAAAATCCCGCCAAAACTCGTTTTCATTTTCATCGACTAACAATTACTCATAATCCCTCTCCCAGCGACTTTAAGCTCTTCAATTTCAGCATGGTTGACTGCATTGAGCAGAAAGTCTGGGCGGTCATTTGGTATGGAGCAAAGGGGAACCCTAAGGATGTTCAATACGCCTACCGAAGGAAGTTTGGAAGAAACGCCAACACGCCCGATGGGTTCACAACCAAGAGATGGTATTCGAAGTCCTCAAAATCCGACGTTAATTATGCACCAACCCAATAGTTCGACATAGCACACCTGGCGCTAGTGTCATATACCCTCAACCCCCTCTTTCAAAATCCGACGTTAATTATGCACCAACCCAATAGTTCGACATAGCACACCTGGCGCTAGTGTCATATACCCTCAACCCCCTCTTTCAAAATCCGACGTTAATTATGCACCAACCCAATAGTTCGACATAGCACACCTGGCGCTAGTGTCATACACCCTCAACCCCCTCCTTCAAAATCCGACGTTAATTATGCACCAACCCTATAGTTCGACATAGCACACCTGGCGCTAGTGTCATATACCCTCAACCCCCTCTTTCAAAATCCGACGTTAATTATGCACCAACCCAATAGTTCGACATAGCACACCTGGCGCTAGTGTCATATACCCTCAACCCCCTCTTTCAAAATCCGACGTTAATTATGCACCAACCCAATAGTTCGACATAGCACACCTGGCGCTAGTGTCATATACCCTCAACCCCCTTCAAAATCCGACGTTAATTATGCACCAACCCAATAGTTCGACATAGCACACCTGGCGCTAGTGTCATACACCCTCAACCCCCTCTTTCAAAATCCGACGTTAATTATGCACCAACCCAATAGTTCGACATAGCACACCTGGCGCTAGTGTCATATACCCTCAACCCCCTCTTTCAAAATCCGACGTTAATTATGCACCAACCCAATAGTTCGACATAGCACACCTGGCGCTAGTGTCATACCCTCAACCCCCTTCAAAATCCGACGTTAATTATGCACCAACCCAATAGTTCGACATAGCACACCTGGCGCTAGTGTCATATACCCTCAACCCCCTTCAAAATCCGACGTTAATTATGCACCAACCCTATAGTTCGACATAGCACACCTGGCGCTAGTGTCATATACCCTCAACCCCCTCTTTCAAAATCCGACGTTAATTATGCACCAACCCAATAGTTCGACATAGCACATCTGGCGCTAGTGTCATATACCCTCAACCCCCTTCAAAATCCGACGTTAATTATGCACCAACCCAATAGTTCGACATAGCACACCTGGCGCTAGTGTCATATACCCTCAACCCCCTTCAAAATCCGACGTTAATTATGCACCAACCCTATAGTTCGACATAGCACATCTGGCGCTAGTGTCATATACCCTCAACCCCCTCTTTCAAAATCCGACGTTAATTATGCACCAACCCAATAGTTCGACATAGCACATCTGGCGCTAGTGTCATATACCCTCAACCCCCTTTCAAAATCCGACGTTAATTATGCACCAACCCTATAGTTCGACATAGCACATCTGGCGCTAGTGTCATATACCCTCAACCCCTCTTTCAAAATCCGACGTTAATTATGCACCAACCCTATAGTTCGACATAGCACATCTGGCGCTAGTGTCATATACCCTCAACCCCCTCTTTCAAAATCCGACGTTAATTATGCACCAACCCTATAGTTCGACATAGCACATCTGGCGCTAGTGTCATACACCCTCAACCCCCTCTTCAAAATCCGACGTTAATTATGCACCAACCCTATAGTTCGACATAGCACATCTGGCGCTAGTGTCATACACCCTCAACCCCCTTCAAAATCCGACGTTAATTATGCACCAACCCTATAGTTCGACATAGCACATCTGGCGCTAGTGTCATATACCCTCAACCCTCCTTCAAAATCCGACGTTAATTATGCACCAACCCAATAGTTCGACATAGCACACCTGGCGCTAGTGTCATATACCCTCAACCCCCTTCAAAATCCGACGTTAATTATGCACCAACCCAATAGTTCGACATAGCACACCTGGCGCTAGTGTCATATACCCTCAACCCCCTCCTTCAAAATCCGACGTTAATTATGCACCAACCCAATAGTTCGACATAGCACATCTGGCGCTAGTGTCATATACCCTCAACCCCCTTCAAAATCCGACGTTAATTATGCACCAACCCAATAGTTCGACATAGCACACCTGGCGCTAGTGTCATATACCCTCAACCCCCTCCTTCAAAATCCGACGTTAATTATGCACCAACCCAATAGTTCGACATAGCACATCTGGCGCTAGTGTCATATACCCTCAACCCCCTCCTTCAAAATCCGACGTTAATTATGCACCAACCCAATAGTTCGACATAGCACATCTGGCGCTAGTGTCATATACCCTCAACCCCCTCCTTCAAAATCCGACGTTAATTATGCACCAACCCAATAGTTCGACATAGCACATCTGGCGCTAGTGTCATATACCCTCAACCCCCTTCAAAATCCGACGTTAATTATGCACCAACCCAATAGTTCGACATAGCACATCTGGCGCTAGTGTCATATACCCTCAACCCCCTCCTTCAAAATCCGACGTTAATTATGCACCAACCCAATAGTTCGACATAGCACATCTGGCGCTAGTGTCATATACCCTCAACCCCCTCCTTCAAAATCCGACGTTAATTATGCACCAACCCAATAGTTCGACATAGCACATCTGGCGCTAGTGTCATATACCCTCAACCCCCTTCAAAATCCGACGTTAATTATGCACCAACCCAATAGTTCGACATAGCACATCTGGCGCTAGTGTCATATACCCTCAACCCCCTTCAAAATCCGACGTTAATTATGCACCAACCCAATAGTTCGACATAGCACATCTGGCGCTAGTGTCATATACCCTCAACCCCCTTCAAAATCCGACGTTAATTATGCACCAACCCTATAGTTCGACATAGCACACCTGGCGCTAGTGTCATATACCCTCAACCATAGCTGCACGGAAAAAATTTTCGGCACCGGCGCCGGAGTTTTTGAAAATCGGCGCCGGGAGCAAATTATGGCACTTAATTTTTTTCGGCGCCGGGCGCCGAAATGATGAATAAATTTTTCAGAAAGTTTTTTTTAGCAAAAATATTTTTTAAGTTTATTAGAAAAAAAGGGGGAAAACAAAATCATGCATCAATCATTTCCTTGTTATACACCAACATGGTTTTGCTTTTTAACAATAATAGTTTTGTTGGACTTTTTCTTCCAACTGTTAGCATTGAGGTGACACTAAACATTCGCTCTACAGCGGCTGTAGAGCGAAACTTTCAGCAAAAAAATCAATTAGTGGAAAGAAAAATTAAGCATGAAAAAAGATCTTTACTGAAAAATTATTAAGCACATTGCTGAAAAAAGAGGCGCCGGCACCGGTTTGCACTGGTCCGATTATATCCCTTAACTAAAGGCATTGCCCTTAATTTGAAAATTTTGCCTTTAATTTTGTGCTGAAACGTCAATACCCCGAAAAGGTAACAGCTGTTCTTGACCTATATTTCGCAATAATATTTCGAAATAGGTAACAGCTGTTTAATAGTGCCCAATAGGTATAGGCTTAAAAAAGTGCTAAAAAAGCCTCACAAGTATGGGCTTAAAAGGGGCGGAGCTTAACACCGCCCTATACCTATGGGCTTATCTTTGAAAGTGCCCCATAGGTATGGGGCAAAAGGCGGCATCCTTTGATGACAAAAACTTGGCCCCAGTACTACTTTCGGTGAGTCACCGGTAACTCACTACGTCAAAATATAGCGAGTTCCAACCTTTGCGACTTTTCTACAGTCATGTTAATATAAAACTTGGAAAAATATGTGAAAATTTTGTGTTACAAATAAGCGGAGCCCACTCATGAGAAACTACTTTAACCCATTTTTTGGCTAAAGTGCATTATACCGCGTAGCCCAAAACTGGCTTAAAGCGTGTTTTTTTGATGTGTGAGCAATTCAAACATACTTAAAACGTGTTTTTAGAGTGCGGAAGGCCATTTTTGGAAAAAAAAATTTTGACCAAAATTTGACTTTTTGCCTTGGGGGACCAAGGTAAACCACCTGGAGAGGGTACGTGAATACTAGGCTTGGGCGCGAGAATCCCGGCGGGAAACGGGAATGGGAAAATTGAAAATTTCGTTCCTGCGGGAAACGGGAATGGGAATTTCAAAATTTCGGGAATCCCAACGGGAAAAGGGAAAATATAATGTAAACAGTGAATTGAATTTTTTAGCAGCTTTTATTAGACTCAAATGACTCTGAGTAACAAACATATGAATCAATAAGAGAAATTAACATATTCTAGAGCTTTGTTCAAGAAGATTAGTTGTTCTGCATTGTAAGGATCGAGCTGGCCTCTTCTGTAGTCAAACACATCCCATAAACTTAAACATCGTTAAATTGTAAACTGAAGCAGGGAAACCCACCTGATGAACGAATAAGACGATGAAGACCAAATATCTGTCGTGAAAGATAGCGTCTCACATTTCTTCAGCTTTGCTTTGATGAGATTGACGACAGCTCCATAGGCTTGTGGCAGAACCGTCCTTGAGTAGTGCTGACGGCACTTGAACTTCTCAGTAGAATTCGCGCTGTTGAAAAGACAAATGAACGATCGGCTTTCCACAGAGTTGAACGAAACACAATTTTCGGCAATGGTGCAAAAATGCAAGGGGATGAAAAGTGACAAGCAACTACTAACAGAAAGGACATAAATTACAAAAGAAACGACAAAAAAGTTGGTTGAAATCAAACTTCTTTTCACTTCGAGGCCGAACAAATTTCAAATTCAGATTTTTCGATTTCGGGAAAATTTCGGGATTTTTGAAAAGTCAGTGGGCGGGAAACGGGATTTTGAACTTTCAACCGGTGGGAAACGGGAATGGGAAAGTCAACATTTTCGGGATTCCCAAAGCGGGAATCCCGTGGGATTCCCGGCCCGGGCCCAAGCCTAGTGAATACTTTATTTAAGATAGGATTTGAATTTTTTTTGAATATTCATTTTCGTTTATTGCCGCAATAGTAAACATTTATTCGGTCTCCTCAACAATATCTTCGACATCAATAACATCATTTGGTTTTTCATTTGGATCTGAGTTGGCCTGAGTAGGAGCCACTCCTCAAAAGAAGAAGATCTTGAACATAGTTTTCCTTGCAGGGACCTACCGCATAAAAAACTCTGGCATGCACATTGTTTTTATGCATCCAGAGTTTTTCCGAGTGTTTGGTCTCTAAGGTATGTGTGTGTGCGCATCTCAACTCCAAGCCCCCTACGCCCCCGGAGGGGGCGTAGGGGGCTTGGAGATGAATCCGAGCAACGCTCTTGATCAAAAAATGCATCTAGAGACTCTTTTTGCCCAGTCTCAGTAAGATAAACGAGGTGAAAAATCCCTCTCCAGGTGGTTTACCTTGGTCCCCCAAGGCAAAAAGTCAAATTTTGGTCAAAATTTTTTTTCCAAAAATGGCCTTCCGCACTCTAAAAACACGTTTTAAGTATGTTTTAATTGCTCACACATCAAAAAAACACGCTTTAAGCCAGTTTTGGGCTACGCGGTATAGTGCACTCCTGCCCATTTTTTAACCAGTTGCTTTTATTTATACTTTTGGCCAGTGCTCGTTGTAGCTGTTTAGATAGCGCTTGCTCTTGCTGATCCTGAAAATGAACATAATCTCAAGTAGATTTGTATTTACGCTTACCCATTTGGTCCAATGATAACTGTGTCCGCAGGAAGTTCTCCAGGACCTAGAGGTGGAGGGTGAGGCGGCTGTTCAATCTCTTCGGTCACTTCTTGCTCTGTTGGTGGATCAGGGATTATGGGGGGAGCGCCTGCACAAATACCGTACATTTTATTAACATCCCCCTGGGAACCTGTGGCGACGAGATATTCCGGTAGGGCCAATGTCCTAGATCATTATTTGGTAAGGTATAGAATTTTAAAAAAAATTGCTTTTTTGGTACTTATACGGTCCCCCCCATATCGAATTTTTTTCAAAAACAGGTTTTAACAATTTCTAAGCAATTCTTACACCGATAAAAACCGATAAAAACGTTGTTTCCGACCACTTTCCATCAAAAATTTTGACTTTTTTAGGTTTTCTACCTGCCTGCCTTCGGCAGGCAACCTACTTCAATAGGAAGCCCCTTTGGGGGTACATGGTCCGGGCCAAGGGCTGACCCTTTATACATCAAGAAATATATCAAGGAAATTTAACCAATAAAAATAAAGATGCATGCGCTGTCTCAGCTGTTTATTTTTTTTCCAGAAGAAAAATATATATAAAAGAAGAAAGAACATTATTCCAAGCTCTAACAAAAGAACAAAATTTCACAATAGTAGCAGCAGTGTAGTATTTTCCCCAGCCTTGCAATGTTAATTTTAATCATTTTTATACCCCTTCTCCATTACAAGCAGGCAGCTCCTTTTTCACCTGTTACAGTTACCACCAATATAGATATATATCTTCAAGATATGTATCTCTTGATATATAAAGGGTCAGCCCTTGGCCCGGACCATGTACCCCCAAAGGGGCTTCCTATTGAAGTAGGTTGCCTGCCGAAGGCAGGCAGGTAGAAAATCTAAAAAAGTCAAAATTTTTGATGGAAAGTGGTCGGAAACAACGTTTTTATCGGTTTTAGCGTGTAAGAATTGCTTAGAAATGGTTAAAACCTGTTTTTGAAAAAATTCCGATGTGGGGGGGGACCGTATAAGTACCGCTTTTTTTACAAGAGGTACCTATAGACCGCGTTTCTGCCCCAAAATGACTATTCCCTAAGCCTAAACGCGAGTAACCTTTTTTTGGGCAGAAAGGGGAGTCAAGTTTCTTCCAGATGATGGTCTACGAAATTGGCCCTACCGGAATATCTGGTTTCCCGTTCCCGTGTTAAACATAAATTTAGTCTTGTGTGCTTTCATAAAAACTACTACCTGGTGGCCGAAGCACCTAGAAGTTTTGAAAATTTATATAATAAAAATATTTTTTTAATTTTGCACATACTGGAATGAATGGAGGTGGCTTTCCTAAAATATCATCTGGACCACTAATCTCGCCGATTTCTACTCCGGGAGGACTGCAAACCAGGAAGATTATTGAAAAAAAAATTTTGATCTTAAAGATTGAAAAAGCTACCCAGGTGGTGCGCGTTGAACATGCCTTAAAATAGATAGAATAAGTAATCAGTTGTAAAAATGGTTTGTAACTAGTAGGGCTGGGTCATGACCATAGGAACGGGTATATGGGTCGGCCATATGGCGGAATATGGCCGAGCAATTTTAAAATGGCCGGTTATTTGACTTTTTCTTTTACTTGGAGATCATGAAACATTTTACAATTGTGAAAAATTCATGGTTGAAATGACTGTGAACATGGCTGGACTTCGGCCATGTGAAGGTTATACGCCCAAATGGCGGGGCTTGGGTCTTGGAGATGCGCGCCCCCAATCACCTTAGAGACTATTCCGAGCAATATGCTGAGGCTTAACACACTCATTCCCCCTTTTTACATACAGCGGCCATGTGAACTGGTGGATGTGTCACTATATTTATGATCATTTATCATCATTTATAGTCTGGTCAAAAAATAATTTTTTTTTAAATAATAGTCCGCGTGAAAATAACATGTTTTTTAGACTAATTAGGACCTAATAAGTTCAAAAAAGTGATCAAAAGTCAAAAGTCATTCCCATATTAAACACTCATTCCCCCTCTGACTACAGCCCATCCAGGTAAAATAAGGACAGATCACATCCCTGAAATAAACACTTCTTTGTCAATTTCAAAACACACACGTGTCAAAAAGTTAGCAAGCGCAGTAAATCTGTGAGTATCTGAAAGGAGTTCACAGCTCACGGCTCATGTTTAAATTGTGTTATGATGTTTATGAATCCCGAAACATAAAAAGACGATTTTATGAGTCTCACCAGAGGGTACAAAGCGAACATTTTTGCCAATCTTGCCACAGAAATAGACGCTTTGTCATCTGTGTGAATGTGGACAAGCACTAGTTTAGAATACAGTCAACCCTCGATACAACGATGCCCCAAGGGACCGGCCCTGGGTATCGTTATATCGAGGGTATCGTTATATCGAGGTATCGTTATATCGAGGATATTAAGACCGAAAATCTGACAAGGTATCGTTATATCGAGGCTATTAAGACCGAAAATCTGACAAGGTATCGTTATATCGAGGCTATTAAGACCGAAAATCTGACAAGGTATCGTTATATCGAGGCTATTAAGACCGAAAATCTGACAAGGTATCGTTATATCGAGGCTATTAAGACCGAAAATCTGACAAGGTATCGTTATATCGAGGCTATTAAGACCGAAAATCTGACAAGGTATCGTTATATCGAGGCTATTAAGACCGAAAATCTGACAAGGTATCGTTATATCGAGGCTATTAAGACCGAAAATCTGACAAGGTATCGTTATATCGAGGCTATTAAGACCGAAAATCTGACAAGGTATCGTTATATCGAGGCTATTAAGACCGAAAATCTGACAAGGTATCGTTATATCGAGGCTATTAAGACCGAAAATCTGACAAGGTATCGTTATATCGAGGCTATTAAGACCGAAAATCTGACAAGGTATCGTTATATCGAGGCTATTAAGACCGAAAATCTGACAAGGTATCGTTATATCGAGGCTTGGCTGTATCAGCACAACAATGTTCAACAAAAGCACTTTTATTAACGGTTAGAAGAGAAGAAATTGGTAATTTTCAACTGCTGTTCTTTCTTTTGCGCTCTTGATAGAAGTAGTCATCCAATTAAGCAGTGCAGAAAAAGAAAAATGTACTCTGTAAAAAAATAAGGCGTTTGAAATTTAAAAATTCGTTAATTTTTTTGTCTTAAAAATGATCTTAAATCGAAGGTATCGTTGTATCGAGGGTTGACTGTAACAATAAAAAACATACCTGTTTCTTTTACCGGTAGTCTTAACTACGCACAATGTTGAAGTGAGAATTGATAAAAGAATTAATATTGCAAAATTTAAGCAATTATAATGAAACATAACAAATTCGGAAGACTAAATAAAACAGAGTTGGTACCGGAAAAATTTATTTATTTTTAGATGTTTAATAAAGGTGGAACTCAAACCCACCCAGCCAAATAAAACAGGGTAATTAGCTCAAGTTGGTTCTGGTTGCTTTCACACTTTCCTTGTTTGCTTAGAAGGAGAGGAAGTTGTTGTGTTCAAGCCTCAGGAAGTGGTCTTCACAGAAAACAACAAAGAACAGGCCGAAAGTTATGAGAACATAAGGACTTTGAGCATGTATGAACTTGAGAAATGACTAATCAAAATGGCTTGGGATCCGTATATCTTTTGATAAAAGCCCATGTTTGAATAGGGTTAAAAAGTAAAAAAAAGGAGAATAATTCCGCGGCGGATAATCCCGCGGATGATAATTCCGCGGAACTTCAATTTTGACGTCTCTGTTAGGCGAAAACCAAATTATGACACCGAATTCGTGTTCAGCATGGTCGATTACATACCAAGGCGCCTTTATATCTTAAACTCGAAGTCAAATTTAAGATACTCAATTTTTTTTCAAATGTTTTTTTGTCCCGAAAGGAATTTGAAATTGGACAATAAGATAAAATTTGGCGAAGGTGATTGTGGAATCGACCACGCTCAACACGAATGCAGTGTCAGAATTCGGTTTTTGCTAAGGAGGACATCGAAAATTGAAATTCCGCGAAATTATCATACGCGGAATTATCCTCCGCGGTATTGTCTCCCGTGGAAATTGGAAGAGGCAAACAGACTTTGAACAAATTTTACTATAAAAATTTCAAATCGAAGTACAGTCAACCCTCGATTTAACGTCACCCCCTCAAGTTCGTTCCCACCTCGGGTCCGACACTTTTTTAACCTAAATTTTAAAGCTTTTTGCCAGTCGTCTTCGGTCAGTCTAGTCTGAAATATCGCAAGGATTTAGATTTTGCCGATCGTTTTTGTACATGACAACAGTTTTGCCGAAAAGGCCCGCGGGTACTCGATTTAACGTCACCCCTTTTTCAAAATATGATGACGTTAAATCGAGTACCCGCGGGTCTTTCGGCAAAACTGTTGTTAGAAAAAACTCTATCCCCAGGTTCCGGTCCTCCTATCCCAAATATTTTTATACCAGAAGATAGCCAAACTCATGTAGTTTCAGGGAAAACCGCCACGTTTGAAATGCGCAATCTGGAAAAAAAGTTTTCCTTATGGACCAACTAGGTACACCTAAAAAAATCGCCTAGCAAGCCTAGCACAGAGTGCTGGGTTTGAGCACACTATGTGTGAGAAATTTGGTGTTTTCGGGTTTCGGTGGGTTAAGACGCACTTTTAGTCTTAACAAACCGAATTCCCCACGTGATTTTACATAAGATAGCATGGTTTGTTTTTTGAATTAAAATAACATTTGATTTTTCAGGTGATCCAAGTTATTTTGGAAATTCATCTTTAAGTGGACATTTCCATGTCTGTGCACCCCATTTGAGAAGCCGACATCCAAAACTTAGGCAGGAAAGTCTTTCCCAAACCTACCGGTGTGCTAGGTTACACTCGAAGCAAACAACAAGGACTCAGACAACCCTGACACAACCCTGGCTTGTTCGAAGCCCTGGTTAGTATATATATAAAATAATAGGCAACTACGATTTGTTATGTACAAAAACGATCGGCAAAATCTAAATCTAAAGCACCATAGCGATCGAGATCCAAGTCTACGCAGCTCTGGCATACTTGGCTTCCAATTCATTCCAAATCCACATCGGCGACACATTGGGAATCAGTCAGCAGTCGGTTTCAAGATGCGTAATTGTCAACAGGAAGAATCGTCACTCCATCAATGTCCAAGTAAGTAGTATTTATCTTCTTTGTCCGATTGCAGTTGGGATCTACCGTATTTCCTTTAATAGGAGCCCATGGGCGCATATTTTTCAAACCCCCCAAAAATCTGAAAAATTTGGGGTTGATCTCAAGACTTTTGCGTGAAATTTCAAAATGTGAAAAGTGGGATCGGTAGAACTCGTGGGAGTTAAGAAAATGCATTGAACAGCTTTGCAAAATATTCTCGAGGGGCTGAAATACAGGTCTTCAAAGTTAGGGGTGGGCGCTTATTAGAGCATGGGCGCTAATTAGAGGAAATACGGTATGTGAGTGCTTCAGGTAGTTGTCAACTCCGGGGGGTCAATTTACCAATGTGATTGCTAGGCATCCAGGTTGCACACACGATTCGCATATTCTTCGCAAAAGCCACCTCTGGGATGCCTTCCAAAATAACGAAATCGGTGGTATTCTCATCGGCGACTCTGGCTACCCGTGTAAAAAGTGGCTAATGACTCCGTTTCTCCGGCCATCGACACCAGCAGAGTTGAAGTTGGTTTTTTTTAACTTCTATTTACTACTGTATGACTGCAACTGTATGTTACAGATACAATTAGGCGCACAAGAAGACAAGGGTGGGCGTGGAACAAAGAATTGGTCACTGGAAAAGAAGATGCTCAATCCTGCATAGCGCAGTTCGGCTCAATTTGGAGAATGTGGTCGATGTTGTGCTCTCAACCACTGTTCTACACAATCTTGCCATTGAGCTGCGCATGTACCGTGAACTCTCATAACACTCAAAAATCCGTTTTTTTTATTTCTAGGCATGCGCCGGAGGATGAAGAGGAATTCGAGAAACCGGAAAAAGAGCTCTACCAAGGCCGTCAAATGACTGGGAGTGTATTTCGGTTGAATGTGCGCGGTGAATTGTTGCTTTGTCCGGAAATAAAGATATTGTTTAAAGTTTTGCAGGATACAGTAAATCTATCGTTAACATAACACCAAGGGACCGGCCATTTCATTATGTTAACGGGAGATTTATGTTAATGGGAGGGTAATTATTAGTAGGCTTGGCAGATTGTGTTCCGGCGGGATTCGGGATTGGGATTTTCGAAATTTTCGGGATCGGGATCCGGATTTGGGATTTGGATTTTGGACCGGCGGGATTCGGGATCGGGATTTTCAAAATTTTCGGGATCGGGATCGGGATTCTCAAAATGTCGGGATCCCGATCGGGATTTTCCGCTAATGAATTTATTCGATTAAATATTTCAAAGAATTTATTTTAACACACAATCGCAACACGGATAATTCCGATCAATAAGTAAAGTTAACATATTCTAGAGCTTTGTTGAGGAAAATTAGTTGTTCGGCTTTCTTTGCATCAAGTTGTCCCCTTCTGTACTCAAACACGTCTCTGGTATGACTAAAGAGCTGCTCACTGGTGACAGATGTTGATGGGGCCGAGAGAAATCGGCGAGCTGCTTTTGAAAGAATTGGAAATCGACAAGAGAGACAAAAACAACAGAGAGACAAGTAATATTGCAAAACGCACAACAATGAGGTCAAAATAACAAACGAACTAATGGAAAATTTTAGACTACACATTTTGAGACTACACATAACACAGAGGATATGACACATGTAATAAATCTGTCATGATTAAATTAATCATGGGTTCCGGCGGGATTCGGGATTGGGATTTTCAAAATTTTCGGGATCGGGATCGGGATTCGGGATTTTGGTTTTGGACCGGCGGGATTCGGGATCAGGATTTTCAAAATTTTCGGGATCGGGATTGCGGGATTCCCGTGGATTCCCGTCCGTTGCCAAGCCTAATTATTAGGTATTCCTTATTATAGGGACCGGTCCGAAGTCATGTTAACGAGAGATTATGTTAACGGGAGATTCTACTGTAGTCGCCTTGTTTTGAGTACGACTAAATATTTAATCGCTAAATATTTAGACCACCAAATAATTAGTGACTAAATATTTAGTCGCTAAATTCGTTTTGAGTACGGCTAAATATTTAGACTATTAGGTGACTAAAGTCTAAATATTTAGTCGAAAAATTTTGTTTTGAGTACGAAAAGGCAAGTTTTATTAGTGACTAAATATTTAATGACTAATTGCTGTTTTGAGTACGGGTCCTGAACTCTCATAACACTCAAAAATCCGTTTTTTTAATTTCTAGGGAGGTGCACCAGGGGTGGACACGGGCCGGCCCAGGCTTTTGACGGAAAGCCCGGCTGAAAAAAATCCCGGCCGGGCTTAGGCCCGAAGCACGATAATAATTATCAACTCATACTCCCACTAAAATATTCTACCCTTCCAGGTTCAGAGAAGCTCAACGATAACGATTTTTTTTAACTTTTGTCACTATTTTATTTTATGAAAATTGAAAAAAATACACGGTGGCGCATCCTAACCGCAGAGTTGTTTTGGTCCATAACTTTCTATTTTTTCTAACCAATTTTGCTCATCTTTTTTTAATGCTCGTAAGAAGATAGGCAATCAAATGGTACCGATCATATCACATTTAGCAGCTTCAAAAAGAAGCTACGGGCAGATTTTCAAACTGCTAAAAATTTTTGAGCAAAGGAAAAATTTGAAAAATTTATCGTCAAAAATCCCCACCTAAAATCCCGCCAAAACTCGTTTTTCATTTTCATCGACTAACAATTACTCATAATCCCTCTCCCAGCGACTTTAAGCTCTTCAATTTCAGCATGGTTGACTGCATTGAGCAGAAAGTCTGGGCGGTCATTTGGTATGGAGCAAAGGGGAACCCTAAGGATGTTCAATACGCCTACCGAAGGAAGTTTGGAAGAAACGCCAACACGCCCGATGGGTTCACAACCAAGAGATGGTATTCGAAGTCCTCAAAATCCGACGTTAATTATGCACCAACCCAATAGTTCGACATAGCACACCTGGCGCTAGTGTCATATACCCTCAACCCCCTCTTTCAAAATCCGACGTTAATTATGCACCAACCCAATAGTTCGACATAGCACACCTGGCGCTAGTGTCATATACCCTCAACCCCCTCTTTCAAAATCCGACGTTAATTATGCACCAACCCAATAGTTCGACATAGCACACCTGGCGCTAGTGTCATACACCCTCAACCCCCTCCTTCAAAATCCGACGTTAATTATGCACCAACCCTATAGTTCGACATAGCACACCTGGCGCTAGTGTCATATACCCTCAACCCCCTCTTTCAAAATCCGACGTTAATTATGCACCAACCCAATAGTTCGACATAGCACACCTGGCGCTAGTGTCATATACCCTCAACCCCCTCTTTCAAAATCCGACGTTAATTATGCACCAACCCAATAGTTCGACATAGCACACCTGGCGCTAGTGTCATATACCCTCAACCCCCTCTTTCAAAATCCGACGTTAATTATGCACCAACCCAATAGTTCGACATAGCACACCTGGCGCTAGTGTCATATACCCTCAACCCTCTTTCAAAATCCGACGTTAATTATGCACCAACCCAATAGTTCGACATAGCACACCTGGCGCTAGTGTCATATACCCTCAACCCCCTCTTTCAAAATCCGACGTTAATTATGCACCAACCCAATAGTTCGACATAGCACACCTGGCGCTAGTGTCATATACCCTCAACCCCCCTTTCAAAATCCGACGTTAATTATGCACCAACCCAATAGTTCGACATAGCACACCTGGCGCTAGTGTCATATACCCTCAACCCCCCTTTCAAAATCCGACGTTAATTATGCACCAACCCAATAGTTCGACATAGCACATCTGGCGCTAGTGTCATATACCCTCAACCCCCTCTTTCAAAATCCGACGTTAATTATGCACCAACCCAATAGTTCGACATAGCACATCTGGCGCTAGTGTCATATACCCTCAACCCCTCTTCAAAATCCGACGTTAATTATGCACCAACCCAATAGTTCGACATAGCACACCTGGCGCTAGTGTCATATACCCTCAACCCCCTTCAAAATCCGACGTTAATTATGCACCAACCCAATAGTTCGACATAGCACATCTGGCGCTAGTGTCATATACCCTCAACCCCCTTCAAAATCCGACGTTAATTATGCACCAACCCAATAGTTCGACATAGCACATCTGGCGCTAGTGTCATATACCCTCAACCCCCTTCAAAATCCGACGTTAATTATGCACCAACCCTATAGTTCGACATAGCACATCTGGCGCTAGTGTCATATACCCTCAACCCCCTTCAAAATCCGACGTTAATTATGCACCAACCCAATAGTTCGACATAGCACATCTGGCGCTAGTGTCATATACCCTCAACCCCCCCTTCAAAATCCGACGTTAATTATGCACCAACCCTATAGTTCGACATAGCACATCTGGCGCTAGTGTCATATACCCTCAACCCCCTTCAAAATCCGACGTTAATTATGCACCAACCTATAGTTCGACATAGCACATCTGGCGCTAGTGTCATATACCCTCAACCCCCTTCAAAATCCGACGTTAATTATGCACCAACCCTATAGTTCGACATAGCACATCTGGCGCTAGTGTCATATACCCTCAACCCCCTTCAAAATCCGACGTTAATTATGCACCAACCCAATAGTTCGACATAGCACATCTGGCGCTAGTGTCATATACCCTCAACCCCCTCTTCAAAATCCGACGTTAATTATGCACCAACCCAATAGTTCGACATAGCACATCTGGCGCTAGTGTCATATACCCTCAACCCCCTTCAAAATCCGACGTTAATTATGCACCAACCCAATAGTTCGACATAGCACATCTGGCGCTAGTGTCATATACCCTCAACCCCCTTTCAAAATCCGACGTTAATTATGCACCAACCCAATAGTTCGACATAGCACATCTGGCGCTAGTGTCATATACCCTCAACCCCCTCTTTCAAAATCCGACGTTAATTATGCACCAACCCTATAGTTCGACATAGCACATCTGGCGCTAGTGTCATATACCCTCAACCCCCCCTTCAAAATCCGACGTTAATTATGCACCAACCCAATAGTTCGACATAGCACATCTGGCGCTAGTGTCATATACCCTCAACCCCCTCTTTCAAAATCCGACGTTAATTATGCACCAACCCAATAGTTCGACATAGCACATCTGGCGCTAGTGTCATATACCCTCAACCCCCTTCAAAATCCGACGTTAATTATGCACCAACCCAATAGTTCGACATAGCACATCTGGCGCTAGTGTCATATACCCTCAACCCCCTCCTTCAAAATCCGACGTTAATTATGCACCAACCCAATAGTTCGACATAGCACATCTGGCGCTAGTGTCATATACCCTCAACCCCCCCTTCAAAATCCGACGTTAATTATGCACCAACCCAATAGTTCGACATAGCACATCTGGCGCTAGTGTCATATACCCTCAACCCCCTCCTTCAAAATCCGACGTTAATTATGCACCAACCCAATAGTTCGACATAGCACATCTGGCGCTAGTGTCATATACCCTCAACCCCCTCCTTCAAAATCCGACGTTAATTATGCACCAACCCAATAGTTCGACATAGCACATCTGGCGCTAGTGTCATATACCCTCAACCCCCTCCTTCAAAATCCGACGTTAATTATGCACCAACCCAATAGTTCGACATAGCACATCTGGCGCTAGTGTCATATACCCTCAACCCCCTTAAAATCCGACGTTAATTATACCAACCCAATAGTTCGACATAGCACATCTGGCGCTAGTGTCATATACCCTCAACCCCCTCCTTCAAAATCCGACGTTAATTATGCACCAACCCAATAGTTCGACATAGCACATCTGGCGCTAGTGTCATATACCCCAACCCCCTCCTTCAAAATCCGACGTTAATTATGCACCAACCCAATAGTTCGACATAGCACATCTGGCGCTAGTGTCATATACCCTCAACCCCCCCTTCAAAATCCGACGTTAATTATGCACCAACCCAATAGTTCGACATAGCACATCTGGCGCTAGTGTCATATACCCTCAACCCCCTTCAAAATCCGACGTTAATTATGCACCAACCCAATAGTTCGACATAGCACATCTGGCGCTAGTGTCATATACCCTCAACCCCCTTTCAAAACCGACGTTAATTATGCACCAACCCAATAGTTCGACATAGCACATCTGGCGCTAGTGTCATATACCCTCAACCCCCTTCAAAATCCGACGTTAATTATGCACCAACCCTATAGTTCGACATAGCACACCTGGCGCTAGTGTCATATACCCTCAACCATAGCTGCACGGAAAAAATTTTCGGCACCGGCGCCGGAGTTTTTGAAAATCGGCGCCGGGAGCAAATTATGGCACTTAATTTTTTTCGGCGCCGGGCGCCGAAATGATGAATAAATTTTTCAGAAAGTTTTTTTTAGCAAAAATATTTTTTAAGTTTATTAGAAAAAAAGGGGGAAAACAAAATCATGCATCAATCATTTCCTTGTTATACACCAACATGGTTTTGCTTTTTAACAATAATAGTTTTGTTGGACTTTTTCTTCCAACTGTTAGCATTGAGGTGACACTAAACATTCGCTCTACAGCGGCTGTAGAGCGAAACTTTCAGCAAAAAAATCAATTAGTGGAAAGAAAAATTAAGCATGAAAAAAGATCTTTACTGAAAAATTATTAAGCACATTGCTGAAAAAAGAGGCGCCGGCACCGGTTTGCACTGGTCCGATTATATCCCTTAACTAAAGGCATTGCCCTTAATTTGAAAATTTTGCCTTTAATTTTGTGCTGAAACGTCAATACCCCCGAAAAAGGTAACAGCTGTTCTTGACCTATATTTCGCAATAATATTTCGAAATAGGTAACAGCTGTTTAATAGTGCCCAATAGGTATAGGCTTAAAAAAGTGCTAAAAAAGCCTCACAAGTATGGGCTTAAAAGGGGCGGAGCTTAACACCGCCCTATACCTATGGGCTTATCTTTGAAAGTGCCCCATAGGTATGGGGCAAAAGGCGGCATCCTTTGATGACAAAAACTTGGCCCCAGTACTACTTTCGGTGAGTCACCGGTAACTCACTACGTCAAAATATAGCGAGTTCCAACCTTTGCGACTTTTTCTACAGTCATGTTAATATAAAACTTGGAAAAATATGTGAAAATTTTGTGTTACAAATAAGCGGAGCCCACTCATGAGAAACTACTTTAACCCATTTTTTTGGCTAAAGTGCATTATACCGCGTAGCCCAAAACTGGCTTAAAGCGTGTTTTTTTGATGTGTGAGCAATTCAAACATACTTAAAACGTGTTTTTAGAGTGCGGAAGGCCATTTTTGGAAAAAAAAATTTTGACCAAAATTTGACTTTTTGCCTTGGGGGACCAAGGTAAACCACCTGGAGAGGGTACGTGAATACTAGGCTTGGGCGCGAGAATCCCGGCGGGAAACGGGAATGGGAAAATTGAAAAATTTCGTTCCTGCGGGAAACGGGAATGGGAATTTCAAAATTTCGGGAATCCCAACGGGAAAAGGGAAAATATAATGTAAACAGTGAATTGAATTTTTTAGCAGCTTTTATTAGACTCAAATGACTCTGAGTAACAAACATATGAATCAATAAGAGAAATTAACATATTCTAGAGCTTTGTTCAAGAAGATTAGTTGTTCTGCATTGTAAGGATCGAGCTGGCCTCTTCTGTAGTCAAACACATCCCATAAACTTAAACATCGTTAAATTGTAAACTGAAGCAGGGGAAACCCACCTGATGAACGAATAAGACGATGAAGACCAAATATCTGTCGTGAAAGATAGCGTCTCACATTTCTTCAGCTTTGCTTTGATGAGATTGACGACAGCTCCATAGGCTTGTGGCAGAACCGTCCTTGAGTAGTGCTGACGGCACTTGAACTTCTCAGTAGAATTCGCGCTGTTGAAAAGACAAATGAACGATCGGCTTTCCACAGAGTTGAACGAAACACAATTTTCGGCAATGGTGCAAAAATGCAAGGGGATGAAAAGTGACAAGCAACTACTAACAGAAAGGACATAAATTACAAAAGAAACGACAAAAAAGTTGGTTGAAATCAAACTTCTTTTCACTTCGAGGCCGAACAAATTTCAAATTCAGATTTTTCGATTTCGGGAAAATTTCGGGATTTTTGAAAAGTCAGTGGGCGGGAAACGGGATTTTGAACTTTCAACCGGTGGGAAACGGGAATGGGAAAGTCAACATTTTCGGGATTCCCAAAGCGGGAATCCCGTGGGATTCCCGGCCCGGGCCCAAGCCTAGTGAATACTTTATTTAAGATAGGATTTGAATTTTTTTTGAATATTCATTTTCGTTTATTGCCGCAATAGTAAACATTTATTCGGTCTCCTCAACAATATCTTCGACATCAATAACATCATTTGGTTTTTCATTTGGATCTGAGTTGGCCTGAGTAGGAGCCACTCCTCAAAAGAAGATCTTGAACATAGTTTTCCTTGCAGGGACCTACCGCATAAAAAACTCATGCACATTGTTTTTATGCATCCAGAGTTTTCCGAGTGTTTGGTCTCTAAGGTATGTGTGTGTGCGCATCTCAACTCCAAGCCCCCTACGCCCCGGAGGGGCGCAGGGGCTTGAATGAATCGAGCAACGCTCTTGATCAAAAAATGCATCTAGAGACTCTTTTGCCCAGTCTCAGTAAGATAAACGAGGTGAAAAATCCCTCTCCAGGTGGTTTACCTTGGTCCCCCAAGGCAAAAAGTCAAATTTTGGTCAAAATTTTTTCCAAAAATGGCCTTCCACTCTAAAAACACGTTTTAAGTATGTTTTAATTGCTCACACATCAAAAAAACACGCTTTAAGCCAGTTTTGGGCTACGCGGTATAGTGCACTCCTGCCCATTTTTTAACCAGTTGCTTTTATTTATACTTTTGGCCAGTGCTCGTTGTAGCTGTTTAGATAGCGCTTGCTCTTGCTGATCCTGAAAATGAACATAATCTCAAGTAGATTTGTATTTACGCTTACCCATTTGGTCCAATGATAACTGTGTCCGCAGGAAGTTCTCCAGGACCTAGAGGTGGAGGGTGAGGCGGCTGTTCAATCTCTTCGGTCACTTCTTGCTCTGTTGGTGGATCAGGGATTATGGGGGGAGCGCCTGCACAAATACCGTACATTTTATTAACATCCCCCTGGGAACCTGTGGCGACGAGATATTCCGGTAGGGCCAATGTCCTAGATCATTATTTGGTAAGGTATAGAATTTTAAAAAAAATTGCTTTTTTGGTACTTATACGGTCCCCCCCATATCGAATTTTTTTCAAAAACAGGTTTTAACAATTTCTAAGCAATTCTTACACCGATAAAAACCGATAAAAACGTTGTTTCCGACCACTTTCCATCAAAAATTTTGACTTTTTTAGGTTTTCTACCTGCCTGCCTTCGGCAGGCAACCTACTTCAATAGGAAGCCCCTTTGGGGTACATGGTCGGCCAAGGGCTGACCCTTTATACATCAAGAAATATATCAAGGAAATTTAACCAATAAAAATAAAGATGCATGCGCTGTCTCAGCTGTTTATTTTTTTTCCAGAAGAAAAATATATATAAAAGAAGAAAGAACATTATTCCAAGCTCTAACAAAAGAACAAAATTTCACAATAGTAGCAGCAGTGTAGTATTTTCCCCAGCCTTGCAATGTTAATTTTAATCATTTTTATACCCCTTCTCCATTACAAGCAGGCAGCTCCTTTTCACCTGTTACAGTTACCACCAATATAGATATATATCTTCAAGATATGTATCTCTTGATATATAAAGGGTCAGTTTTGGCCAAATACCCAAAGCTTCCTGGAGACCTGAAGGCAGGCGAAAAAATCTAAAAGTCAAAATTTTTGATGAAAGTGGTCGGAAACCTATCGGTTTGCGTGTAAGAATTGCAAAGCTGGTTAAAACCTGTTTTTGAAAAATTCCGATGTGGGGGGGGACCGTATAAGTACCGCTTTTTTTACAAGAGGTACCTATAGACCGCGTTTCTGCCCCAAAATGACTATTCCCTAAGCCTAAACGCGAGTAACCTTTTTTTGGGCAGAAAGGGGAGTCAAGTTTCTTCCAGATGATGGTCTACGAAATTGGCCCTACCGGAATATCTGGTTTCCCGTTCCCGTGTTAAACATAAATTTAGTCTTGTGTGCTTTCATAAAAACTACTACCTGGTGGCCGAAGCACCTAGAAGTTTTGAAAATTTATATAATAAAAATATTTTTTTAATTTTGCACATACTGGAATGAATGGAGGTGGCTTTCCTAAAATATCATCTGGACCACTAATCTCGCCGATTTCTACTCCGGGAGGACTGCAAACCAGGAAGATTATTGAAAAAAAAATTTTGATCTTAAAGATTGAAAAAGCTACCCAGGTGGTGCGCGTTGAACATGCCTTAAAATAGATAGAATAAGTAATCAGTTGTAAAAATGGTTTGTAACTAGTAGGGCTGGGTCATGACCATAGGAACGGGTATATGGGTCGGCCATATGGCGGAATATGGCCGAGCAATTTTAAAATGGCCGGTTATTTGACTTTTTCTTTTACTTGGAGATCATGAAACATTTTACAATTGTGAAAATTCATGGTTGAAATGACTGTGAACATGGCTGGACTTCGGCCATATGACGGTCATACGCCCAAATGGCGGGGCTTGGGGAGATGCGCGCCCCAATCACCTTAGAGACTATTCCGAGCAATATGCTGAGGCTTAACACTCATTCCCCCTTTACATACAGCCCATGTGAACTGGTGGATGTGTCACTATATTTATGATCATTTATCATCATTTATAGTCTGGTCAAAAATAATTTTTTTTTAAATAGTCCGCGTGAAAATAACATGTTTTTTAGACTAATTAGGACCTAATAAGTTCAAAAAAGTGATCAAAAGTCAAAAGTCATTCCCATATTAAACACTCATTCCCCCTCTGACTACAGCCCATCCAGGTAAAATAAGGACAGATCACATCCCTGAAATAAACACTTCTTTGTCAATTTCAAAACACACGTGTCAAAAAGTTTAGCAAGCGCAGTAAATCTGTGAGTATCTGAAAGGAGTTCACAGCTCACGGCTCATGTTTAAATTGTGTTATGATGTTTATGAATCCCGAAACATAAAAAGACGATTTTATGAGTCTCACCAGAGGGTACAAAGCGAACATTTTTGCCAATCTTGCCACAGAAATAGACGCTTTGTCATCTGTGTGAATGTGGACAAGCACTAGTTTAGAATACAGTCAACCCTCGATACAACGATGCCCCA
>JAMRYI010000826.1:0-68560 GCA_029231635.1 Ditylenchus weischeri | reverse complement strand
CAATTGTGAAAAATTCATGGTTGAAATGACTGTGAACATGGCTGGACTTCGGCCATGTGAAGGTTATACGCCCAAATGGCGGGGCTTGGATCTTGGAGATGCGCGCCCCCAATCACCTTAGAGACTATTCCGAGCAATATGCTGAGGTTTAACACACTCATTCCCCCTTTTTACATACAGCAGCCATGTGAACTGGTGGATGTGTCACTATATTTATGATCATTTATCATCATTTATAGTCTGGTCAAAAAATAATTTTTCTAAAATAATAGTCCGCGTGAAAATAACATGTTTTTTAGACTAATTAGGACCTAATAAGTTCAAAAAAGTGATCAAAAGTCAAAAAGTCATCCCATATTAAACACTCATCCCCTCTGACTACAGCCCATCCAGGTAAAATAAGGACAGATCACATCCCTGAAATAAACACCCTTTGTCAATTTCAAAACGCACACGTCAAAGTTAGCAAGCGCAGTAAATCTGTGAGTATCTGAAAGGAGTTCACAGCTCACGGCTCATGTTTCCAATTGTGTTATGCATGTTTATGAATCCCGCAACATAAAAAGACGATTTTATGAGTCTCACCAGAGGGTACAAAGCGAACATTTTTGCCAATCTTGCCACAGAAATAGACGCTTTGTCATCTGTGTGAATGTGGGCAAGCACTAGTTTAGAATATAGTAACCTCGATACAACGATGCCCCAAGGACTGGCCCTGGGTATCGTTATATCGAGGTATCGTTATATCGAGGATCGTTGTATTTCGAGCTTGCTGCTATTCCGAAAATCTGACAAGGTATCGTTGTATCGAGGCTATTAAGACCGAAAATCTGACAAGGTATCGTTATATCGAGGCTATTAAGACCGAAAATCTGACAAGGTATCGTTATATCGAGGCTATTAAGACCGAAAATCTGACAAGGTATCGTTATATCGAGTGCTATTAAGACCGAAAATCTGACAAGGTATCGTTATATCGAGTGCTGGCTAAGACCGAAAATCTGACAAGGTATCGTTATATCGAGGCTATTAAGACCGAAAATCTGACAAGGTATCGTTATATCGAGGCTATTAAGACCGAAAATCTGACAAAGTATCGTTATATCGAGGCTATTAAGACCGAAAATCTGACAAGGTATCGTTATATCGAGGCTATTAAGACCGAAAATCTGACAAGGTATCGTTATATCGAGGCTATTAAGACCGAAAATCTGACAAAGTATCGTTATATCGAGGCTATTAAGACCGAAAATCTGACAAGGTATCGTTATATCGAGGCTATTAAGACCGAAAATCTGACAAGGTATCGTTATATCGAGGCTATTAAGACCGAAAATCTGACAAGGTATCGTTATATCGAGGCTATTAAGACCGAAAATCTGACAAAGTATCGTTATATCGAGGCTATTAAGACCGAAAATCTGACAAGGTATCGTTATATCGAGGCTATTAAGACCGAAAATCTGACAAGGTATCGTTATATCGAGGCTATTAAGACCGAAAATCTGACAAGGTAGCATCGTTATATCGAGGCTATTAAGACCGAAAATCTGACAAAGTATCGTTATATCGAGGCTATTAAGACCGAAAATCTGACAAGGTATCGTTATATCGAGGCTATTAAGACCGAAAATCTGACAAAGTATCGTTATATCGAGGCTATTAAGACCGGAAAATCTGGACAAGGTATCGTTATATCGAGGCATGGCTGTATCAGCACAACAATGTTCAACAAAAGCACTTTTTATTAACGGTTAAAGAGAAGAAATTGTAATTTTCAACTGCTCTTTTTCATTTTGCGCTCTTGATAGAAGTAGTCATCCAATTAAGCAGTGCAGAAAAGAAAATGTACTCTGTAAGAAAAGGCGTTTGAAATTTAAAATTCGTTAATTTTTATCTTAAAAATGATCTTAAATCGAAGGTATCGTTGTATAGAGGGTTGACTGTAACAATAAAAACATACCTGTTTCTTTTACCGGTAGTCTTAACTACGCACAATGTTGAAGTGAGAATTGATAAAAGAATTAATATTGCAAAATTTAAGCAATTATAATGAAACATAACAAATTCGGAAGACTAAATAAAACAGAGTTGGTACCGGAAAAATTTATTTATTTTTAGATGTTTAATAAAGGTGGAACTCAAACCCACCCAGCCAAAAAAACAGGGTAATTAGCTCGGGTTGGTTCTGGTTGCTTTCACACTTTCCTTGTTTGCTTAGAAGGAGAGGAAGTTGTTGTGTTCAAGCCTCAGGAAGTGGTCTTCTAGAAAACAACAAAGAACAGGCTGAAAGTTATGAGAACATAAGACTTTGAGCATGTATGAACTTGAGAAATGACTAATCAAAATGGCTTGGAATCCGTATATCTTTTGATAAAAGCCTATGTTTGAATAGGGTTAAAAAGTAAAAAAGTGGCACGGGGAGAATTCCGCAAGAGACACTTCCGAGGAGAATAATTCCGCGGCGGATAATCCCGCGGATGATAATTCCGCGGAACTTCAATTTTGACGTCTCTGTTAGGCGAAAACCAAATTATGACACCGAATTCGTGTTCAGCATGGTCGATTATGCATGCTATGCCTTTATATCTTAAACTCGAAGTCAAATTTAAGATACTCTCAATTTTTTCAAATGTTTTTGTCCCGAAAGGAATTTGAAATTGACAATACGATAAAATTTGGCGAAGGTGATTGTGAATCGACCACGCTCAACACGAATGCAGTGTCAGAATTCGGTTTTTGCTAGGGAGGACGTCGAAAATTGAAATTCCGCGGAATTATCATACGCGGAATTATCCTCCGCGGTATTGTCTCCCGTGGACTTGAAGATAAACAGACTTTGAACAAATTTTACTATAAAAATTTCAAATCGAAGTACAGTCAACCCTCGATTTAACGTCACCCCCCTCAAGTTCGTTCCCACCTAGGGTCCGACACTTTTTTGCCATAAAACAATGAAATTCAACGGTAAATTTGTGAAATTCAGCGGTAAATTTATCGTAAAGTCAACTTTACAGTCCGTTGCCTTATTTGTATAGCAATGTTTCAGGCAGAAACAACTTTAGCACTATTTTAGATGCAATCTCAAGTCAGTCAAAGGAAGAGGCGAGGAGCGGCACGCGAATGGACGACTGTGAAGGAGTGCTCTAGTAAGGAAGACGCAGATGTGTGGATGGCTGAGAATGGAGGATCCTGGACATAGTATGATTAACCCGTTGTGTTTTTGATCTTGTTAATAATTACCCTTGGGGTCATTTCTTGTCATTATCATTGTAAAGTTGACTTTACGATAAATTTACCGCTGAATTTCACAAATTTACCGTTGAATTTCATTGTTTTATGGCAAATTTGAAAATACCGTTGAAAAAAATTAATCTACCGTTGAAATTCACAGTTTTACCGCTGAAATTCAATTTGAGCCTTTTATTGGTGACTAATTTTCGTACTCAAAACACTGACTAAATTTGAGGCTAAAGTCTAAATATTTAGTTTAGTGACTAATTCTAAATGGACTGCTCACGGGCAGGCTAATTTTAATTAGTCCTAACTTAGTCCTCATCCGTTCGCCTTTCGAAGAGTTCACCGATGAGGAGCTGATCCGTCTATATCGTTTCTATCGTCATGGACTTAGGAGTAGTACTTAGCTTTTTTATTTTACACTGGCTGGACTCATTCTTGATCTTAGGTGATCTGCGAGCTTGTTGAGGATGGATTTCCGGAGACGACTCAAGGTGGCACCATACCGATTGAGATCCAAGTCTACGCAGCTCTGGCATACTTGGCTTCCAATTCATTCCAAATCCACATCGGCGACACATTGGGAATCAGTCAGCAGTCGGTTTCAAGATGCGTAATTGTCAACAGGAAGAATCGTCACTCCATCAATGTCCAAGTAAGTAGTATTTATCTTCTTTGTCCGATTGCAGTTGGGATCTACCGTATTTCCTTTAATAGGAGCCCATGGGCGCTTATTTTTCAAAACCCCAAAAATCTGAAAAATTTGGAGTTGATCTCAAGACTTTTGCGTGAAATTTCAAAATGTGAAAAGTGGGATCGGTAGAACTCGTGGGAGTTAAGAAAATGCATTAAACAGCTTTGCAAAATATTCTCGAGGGGCTGAAATACAGGTCTTCAAAGTTAGGGGTGGGCGCTTATTAGAGCATGATTGCAGGATACAGTAAATCTATCGTTAACATAACACCAAGGACCACCATTTCATTATGTTAACGGGAGATTTATGTTAATGGGAGGGTAAATTATTCGTATTCTTATTATAGGACCGGTCCGAAGTCATGTTAACGAGAGATTATGTTAACGGAGATTCTACTGTATTCGCCTTGTTTGAGTACGAATAAATATTTAATCGCTAAATATTTAGACCATCAAATAATTAGTGACTAAATATTTAGTTTTTAAATTCGTTTAGTATTGCTAAATTTTTAGACTATTAGGTGACTAAAGTCTAAATATTTAGTCGAAAAATTACTTAGTCGTCTAATTTTTGTTTTGAGTACGAAAAGGCCAGTTTTATTAGTGACTAAATATTTAATGACTAATTGCTGTTTTGAGTACGGGTCCTGAACTCTCATAACACTCAAAAATCCGTTTTTTTTTATTTCTAGGGAGGTGCACCAGGGGTGGACACGGGCCGGCCCAGGCTTTTGACGGAAAGCCCGGCTGAAAAAAATCCCGGCCGAGCTTAGGCCCGAAGCTCGATAATAATTATCAACTCATACTCCCACTAAAATATTCTACCCTTCCAGGTTCAGAGAAGCTCAACGATAACGATTTTTTTTAACTTTTGTCACTATTTTATTTTATTTTATGAAAATTGAAAAAAATACAGGGTGGCGCATCCTAACCGCCGAGTTGTTTTGGTCCATAACTTTCTATTTTTTCTAACCAATTTTGCTCATCTTTTTTTAATGCTCGTAAGAAGATAGGCAATCAAATGGTACCGATCATATCACATTTAGCAGCTTTAAAAAGAAGCTACGGGCAGATTTTCAAACTGCTAAAAAATTTTAAAGATTTATCGTCAAAAATCCCCACCCAAAATCCCGCCAAAACTCGTTTTTCATTTTCATCGACTAACAATTACTCATAATCCCTCTCCCAGCGACTTTAAGCTCTTCAATTTCAGCATGGTTGACTGCATTGAGCAGAAAGTCTGGGCGGTCATTTGGTATGGAGCAAAGGGGAACCCTAAGGATGTTCAAGACCCTACCGAAGGAAGTTTGGAAGAAACGCCAACACGCCCGATGGGTTCACAACCAAGAGATGGTATTCGAAGTCCTTCGAGACTGGCTCTGTGAATAGGAAGAAGAAGATCATGCCAAGGTCGGGCTTTTAATGATCGTTGTCAATGTTCTTGAAGTCAAACCTTTTAGGTGGGTGCGAAGCGAGCTGACGATCACTCAAGTTATCGCCAAATTCAATGAAGATGTTCACGCCACCCCTCGAACTGTGGAAGGACTCGATGGTATGCCATCAAGGAGGAGTATTCAGCAAATTCTCAAGGTTAATCTTTCAAGATAAAAAATTCTGGACAAGGTCTTTACTCTGTTGTTTAAGAAAGCAAAATTCCATCCATACAAGATGCAAATGGTCCAGATGCTCAAGCCACTAGACAAGGATAAGAGAGTCCAACATGCAACCATTGAGCTTCAGCGGATGACCGTCGACCCTAACTATCTGGACCACATCCTCTTCAGTGATGAGAGCTGCTTCCACCTGCACGGGCAAGTCAACCACCACAACTTTCGATACTACGCCACCGATAATCCGCATTGGTACCGCTAAAAGCCTCTCCACTCTCCAAGAATCAGTGTGTGGGCGGCAATTGGATGAAGATACTCATTTGACACTGTTGGAGATATCCGTAATTGACTACAGCTGATTTAAGGGAATAATCGGGCCGCTATTCATCAACGGGAATGTGTCGGGAGGCTCCTATCTAACTCTTCTCCAGGAAAGATTTCTGCCAACCGCTCAACAGATGGATTGATTTGATGACCTCATCTTCATGCAAGATGGAGCTCCCCACATTGGTCTCTTCTGGTTCGTGCTTGGCTGAATGAGAATTTTCCAGGTAGGTCTTTTCAGAGATTTTGATATTCATTTGTATGAAACTTTTCAGAGTGATGGATGGAACGTGGTTCTCCTAACCTGTCGTGGCCACCCTATTCTCCGGATTTGACGCTCTGGGGATAGATCAAAGGGTAAATTTGTCGAACTCAGCCGTTAAATCTGGACGAACTTCAAGCAAGAATCCAACGGGCTTTCGATGAGCTTTCTCAGGAGATGATTCATCGATCAATTGATGACCACGGCAGAAGGATGGAAGTGTGCATTCATGTCAATGGCAATAGTGTTGAGATTCGTTGAAATTTTGTTAATTGGATGTGGTGAATAAAAGAATTTTTAATTGATCGGTGGGGGTGTGTGCGTTTGTGCACTTCAGGGGGGTGCATTTCATATGCTGTAGTTTCCGAAATTCTGTTTTTACTAATTGATTGTTCTTGATGACAATATTCTTATGCTGTATAATGTCGAAAATACGATTTTGCTTGGCTCCTTGTTGTGATGACCTTGTATTTGAATTGCTCTTTTGGTCTCGGGTGGAAATCTATTGTGGGGTGGTTGTATCCCAGCTATCAGTTATTGTTTGTATTGCGTTGCTGTAAAGTCTGTTCTGTTACGAATTATACAAATTATAAATCTGTTAAGTGTAAATCTTCCTAAAAGTACGCATCAGGGTGGCCATAATGCCCTCTTTAAAGGGCAAATGCCCTCTTTTTGAAATTTTCGCCCCCTTTTTATTTGACAGAAAGAGGGCAGAAAATTGCAAAATCAAGTAAAAATTCTACATGAATGGAGTGCTTTACTTGTTGTGTTTGCCACTTTTTGTTGTTTTCTTTTTTCTTGTTGTGTTTTGCGAATGGATTTGATAACCAGTCTTTTAACAATTGAGTATTTTTAGCATGGCCAAACGAACAAACAAAAAATTCTGAAAGTGTCGTTTTTGTGCAATTTTTTGCACGTTGAACTGGTTTAAGTGTTGCGTAGTAGAAATATTCATGATGCCCCTCTTTTTCAAAAGTTTTACTTGCAAATGCCCCCTTTTTGTGATCGCATACCCTCTTTTCCGAAAAATGGCCAATGGCCCTGGTACGCACACATTTTCAAAAATGCATGTGCATCTTCAAATTGCATACAGGGTGATTCAAAATTATGTTAACATTTAAAAAAAATCGGACATTATAAAATGACGATGATAACAAAAACGGCGCGTACTTCCTCTTATTTGACTGCAGCCATATCTGCAAAATTGCAAAATAAATTTCTTTCTTCCAAACAGCCTTCCCATCCGAAGTTTCTACATGAAATAGTGCAATAAAACAGAATACGAAGCCAGACTCCAAACAAGTTTAATTCAGGAATGTACAACAACAAAACTGAAGACCAATGATTTAAAAGCATCAACAATGAGGTAACTAATATGTGAGAAATGACTTCAGCTTTGGTTTTCTAGTAGCTTGATGATCCAGGAAAGCTTCTCTTCTGCAGCTGGCAGCATAGTTTTATCGTTGGAAATAATTTTTATCAATGAGAATATAGCATTAATCTTGGGCACCACCACTGTTCGAATAGTCTAAAATGATAATTTTTAATAAATTCGAAGAAAAAATAAAAGGCTATCCCTCACATCTTCTCCTAACATATTCAAAGCGAAAATAGCTCCGTAGAGAGTAGCAAGTGCACAATTCGTGTCATTGAAAGGACGAGCCAGCTCATTTGTTATTCTCGAACGCAATGTTGGATGATGCTTGTACTTCCTAAACAAACTTAATTCAGCAAGAAGTTTTACAAAAGTATTAGAGGTAGCGTCTGACCATAAAAGTCAAAATTAGTAGACTTACAATCCCAGAAGATAGCACTACAGGTCCCTAATTTTTAACCGACTTTTGAAGAAAATTTTATATTCCATGATACCGTATTTTCTCTAATTAACGCCCCCTGATTCAAAATCGTGTTTTTGGCATTGTGTTTTTGATCCACTTTTTGATCACTTCTCTCAGGCAAGTTACCAACCATCTCATAGCTCATCTTTCTAGCTACAAAATGGGTGGTAACTTGTCTGAGAGAAGTGATCAAAAAGTGGGCTAAAAACACAATGCCAAAAACACGATTTTGAATCAGGGGGCGTTAATTAGAGAAAATACGGTATACTATTTTGAGCTGGGATTTCGATGCTTCTTTAGAAAGCTGAAGCAAATAGAAAGCTGAAGCAGGTCTATTGGTCAAAGAATGGTAATCCCACAACCCGCAACGTTTTCGCTGCCTTTTCAATACTTCCGTGGCACCCACATTTTTGGTCTAAAAAACCGGCGTCGGCTTCATATAGCCGACGTGGGTAAAATACAGATCCAAAGCTTTAGTGCAGCGGTATCTTTCAGGGCTGTTATTCCAGGGCTCGCAAACGTCCTTTATATAAAAATTTAATTTTTATTTTCGAAATCGTTAGGAAAATGTCCTTCATTTTAGTCCCAAAATCTTAATTTCTTGAAAATGTCCTTTATTTTGAAATTTTGATTTCCGAACCCTGTGTTAATCTCTAAAAATAAAGTCTCAGGCTTTGGCTCATAATTTTTGCGAAAATTTTAACTCATAAATTCCCTCAATACCTTAATTTGGTTCGATATTACAGTCAGGATCAACCAGTGCATCTCATACAGTCGAACATTGTTACAATGTTCCCCACAAAAAGTTCGCTCTTCAGCTAGGTAAAAAATTTTGCTATTAGCATTTTTATAAACTCAAGCCAGTGGTTAAGATGAGAAAAGTGTCAGACCTATTTCGAGAACGATGTTTTTAGGGAGTCATTATACCACTGTCTCACTGTATACTATTTCCATGAAATTACAGGACTTACTCTGCGATCCTTGCCAATAACTTTGCTGAAAACCACAGAATATTATGGAGACTCGGTACAAAAAACTACCTGAAAATTCGCGAAGTGCCCAATGTTTGTCCGACTGTAGGTTGGAGCAAAGCTGCCGGCTTAAAATACATGACATCACTGAAGGAAGCAATTCATGAAGCTGAATTGTAGTCCTTGTCAACCAAACCACTCATTTTGTACATGGACTGATGACTTACACAACGTTCAATTGATATGTTCTCGTTTTGCACAAGCGCCTGTATCATTCTCATTAGGTATATCAAGATCGCCAAGTTCTTAGTTACGATATTGCATCTGACCTAAAAAAGTTTGCAGTTAAATATTCTGATCTAGGTTGCTAATCAGTCCAACCCCCTCGTGAATAGTAATAGAAATTCTTGGAACTAGAGCATGCAGTCCACAGTCGAATTGCAAGCAGTGGAGTGCCTCCTGGAAAGGATCCAAGATAAGTAGAATAAGTTCCACCTTAGCACAAATTACCGTCCGTTTAGTTTCATCATTCCCCATTATGGCCTCTGTAATCTCTTTGAAAAATACTTGCTGCTCTAGCGAGAGGGCGTGAGTTGTAGTGTGCGTCTTGACCTGCACCTGCTCTGTCTTCCGAACTAACTTGGCAAATTGATTGAGAAGCTCAAAAAAATGTTGTGAAAGGGTCAAATAACATGAATCAGTCATTTCACCATCCATTACCGTTACACAGAATCAGGTCATTCAATAATTTAGTCTTTGCGCAAAGTATCGTTTTTTTAATTACAAAACTAAAACAAATTTATATTCGGCAAAATTAAACATGTTCGGTTACCTTCTACCTTTTTAAATATATTGATCCTAATGGAAATTGTAATTCGAGTATCGAAGTCTTCGACATTAGCTCCGTTACTTTTAAACTTTTTATACGTTAAATTGGTTCTATGTAATTTTATTGGTTCTATGTAATTTTTTTTAAATAAAATTTGAATCGGAATGCCGACCTTCAGATTCCTTCGACACCTCTATTGGAAGCCTGCTTTTAGTTTACTTGAATCCTACTAATAAACTTGTTATCGACAGTTTCAAACATAACTATTTGGTATGAAAAATTGACCTAACTGTAACCACTTCCTTATTTGACAGGTCAAGCGAGCGGATTATTAAATGACCGGTAATCTCCACAACTGATAAGGATAGAAAAATAATGAATCTGTCAGATTCGACCAACATACCAAAGGAGTATTTTCATAATTTGCCACACGATTTGTTTTCTCATCGAAATTAACAACAGGCGCTTCTTGTTGCGTTTGAATGACTGGATTTTCTATAAAAAAAATAAATTTGAAAATAGGAAATAAATGTAACACACTAATCAGGTTTTTTGCTAAAAAAAATTAACAAACCAGGAATAGCAGGTTGTTGTCCATCGATTACCAACCAATGAGCTTAAGTTTAAACAATTGACAGTCAGCCATAAACGCAATGGCAAAATTTACATTTTATTGACATTTCTAGGGGTAGCTTAGGAGGAGCACTGTTTACAAGGGTAGTTAGCTCGATTTCAGGATCTTCTCTCACATATAGATCTTTGCCCAAAGTTTGCCCAGCATGACGAAAGGGAATATGATCATAGCCCGGGATTTCGTATCCAAATTGGGGCTAAAGAAGAGTATTCATCACAGGAAAACATTTCCAACAACAATACCGTCAATCCATAAAATGCTAAAGCGCCTTCCACGTCATCAGAAATCATCGATCGCCGCTTGCCACTATTCTGGAATTTTCTTGCCATGTTGAGAACAGACCTAGCGACAAAAGACACATGTGCACTGATTTCAGAAGCGAGTGGTTCTGTTAGCTCTGTGATACCTAGTTGCTCTGCAACCAACTAAAATATATATTTATAAGCAAATGGCTCACCCCATTATTCAATGAGGAACTATTCAAATCTATGCGGTGCGAACAATTCAGAAAGATTTTGCGCATTATGTTTTTTATTTCTATGAACTTTTATCTGAATCGTAATCCACAGCTACGAGTATGATTATGGAGTACTCGTGATTTCCTGACAATGCTCAACAAAAAGGATCAAGTGAAAAAAGAAAATGGCAAAGGTTCCTTTAATCTGTATCACACCGCACAAAATTCATATGGGTATAATTGTCGTATTCCGAACCCTCGCAAAATGCCTCTAAATGATCTTTTATCGGCGATGTAACTGCTCTAACGCACGTAAAAGATGTTCTTGATTTTTGACAAAAAAATTGACGTTTTGCCTTGGGGGACCAAGGTAAATCACCCTAATAGGGTATCCAGATACTTTAAAAGACAGTGTTTGAACATAGATTTGTTCACTGGAGCCTACCGCACAAAGAAACTCTGGTATGCATACATTTTTTATGCATCCAGAGTCACTTTCGAGTGATTTGTGTCTAAGGTATGTGGGTGTGCCCTAGCCCCCTGCGCCCCCTCGGGCGGCTCTTTCTTCTTTCTGATATTTGATCACGAGCTTAACTCATGATCAAACATGGAGAGATAAAGAGACTCTTTTTACCATGACCTAGTGACCAAAACAGGGTAAAATACCTTAATATAATGTGGCTTACCAAAGTCAAATTTTAGTCAAAAATGAGTTTCCCTCGCATAAAAACATCTTTTACATGCGTAAGAGCAGTTACATCGCCGAAAAAAAGATCATTTAGAAGCATTTTTCGAGGGTTCGGAATACGACGATTTTTCCTTCATAAGAATTCCACATAGCGACAATCTATACAAATTACCATAGCAAAATCTGGACCGAACGACGTGCTTACTGAGATTACTTCGGAGGTTGAAGGCTCATTTTCATCACCCAATTCCATGTTCACAAGCTATAAATTTTGAATTTCTTTGTAATGAAATGTTAACTGTGAATTTGTATTTCCGATAGAATTGCTACTGACTGTAAAAACAGTGATGTGCCGACTTGAAAAAAAGAATTTATTTAAACTATACAGACCGAAAAAATAACAACAAAAAGAAATTTAAAGATCGTTATCAACGGAAATGACGAGGAATAAATAGCAGATAACCAGGACCCACAACAAAAATTTATGCTCAATCGAAAGGACAAACAAGGACAATATCATAGCGATCAACAAACAATTGGAGTTTTAATCACATTTAGCAGAGTTCTTGGCGAAATTCTTTCGCAGGAAGTCGACCTGTATTTAAATAGTTAGATTATTTTTAAGATGGAAAAAACACTAGAACTCACATCTTTCTTTAGAAGCGGCAACATAATCTCTCCATCATCGGTAATATAAGACGCAATTGACTTCATAACTTTCATGCTTCCGGAGCGACTTCCCTAAAATAAAAGAAACAGTTTAAGCCCGTAGCGTTTAAGTAAGTTGAACCTGTGAATACTCAGCCACCAAAATGTACTTGTCGTCATAGCTGAAATATCCGGTGTAAGTTTAGAATAATCCTAAGATTGGATGATACCGTTTCATGTCCGATGACCACTTCCAATTTATGGTGTTCTTGCCGTCTTTTTCAGTCGCTTGGAAGAATGTAGTCTTTTCAACGTACCACTAAAATCGGGGACTTTGTTATCAGAAGCGATCTTCAAAGTCCTACTTGATAGAACTGAAGGACAAACATCATCACGAAGTAGGTTATGGAACAGGTAGCCAGCACCTCAACCGAACTTTTAGTAAAAAATAAATAAAAAGGAGCATATTACCGTCTTTGATTTCGGAAACGGATAAATGTAGTCGTAGATCAATGCAAAGCCAGCAACTAAAGGTAGGTTAAGGTAGTAAAAGCTGACGAAAAAAAAAGAAATTTCGTAGAGCATAGTACCCACCAGCGACAGCAATTAGAGAGAGCACCAGTCGACCATCAGCTAATATAATACAATACCGGTAATAAATAAAAAATATTTAGTAAATTAAAGTACCCAGAGAGTGTCTTTCCGTCCACCCGTAATTATCGTTGATGATCTAAACAAGTATTTTTAATTCAGTTTGTTTTCTTAAATGAACCACTTACTTTCTTAACCGCGTCATCTAGAGTGTTTTTTACCGTAGCACCCTGGAAAAAATGACCATTCGTAGAACTGTATCGCGTATAAAAAGATAAAAAGACTCACATCCCACTTGTTAACTTTAATCGGAGCTTCTTCAAGTTCTACCACCTGTAACTTTGAAATAGACAATATATAAATAATAAATTAATTTACCTCTGTCATAATCTGGTCGTCTTTCAAGAGCAAGTGCAATAATCTGCAACACAAAAAGTTAAACTTTTGAGGAAATCGTTGTACATAAGAGGTGTATTCGGTGATTTCGATAAAAAAAACCAATTGAAGATTGCTTGTGCACTGTAGGGTCTTCAAAAAACACTTTTTTCTTAGACTCTTTCACTCGGGATGAAACACTGTAACAAAATTCGCATACTAGATGAAAATTGTCATACAACCGAAAATACTACTGATCAACGGTATAGAAATTGGGTACTTTTCGGTTTCCGGGGAACATTCGTAAACTCGTATTTTATTTTATTTCATTTCCATACTCTTAAGGTAAAGTAAGGTGAAAATGCCAAAGGAATTGAAGAAGTAATGTTCCCCGGATAATCAAAAAGTACCAGAAAATGCACCTCCTCCACTTCGCGGATCCACTTGATTTTATTTATATTTATATAATCCATCAATAGTGTATTTGTAACCATGTTCATAAGTTACAAAATTACGCCGTCTGCAACGTTTTTGAAAAAAAAACGTATGGCAATTTCCCAGCGAGGGATCTCAGCTGACGATAATCGAAGCAAAAACTAGTTATGCGTAGTCCTTTAATGTTTAGGAAGCGCTAAGGAATACTTCAACTTTACTTTGGATTTACTTTTGGATCCTTCCAACAGATATGGTTATGAAATCGCTTCGCGAAAGTTGTAAGAGTACCGTATTTACTCTAATTTACCGGCAGTCTCCAATTTACCGGCAGTCTCTAATTTACCGGCACCCTGGAGATAGGTTGAAAAATTTAACGGCAGTCTCTAATTTAACGGCACCCTTCAGGGCAATTTTACATAGTGCTTATGGATTTTTTTAGCTTGATGCTTTTGAATTCGCGAGCTGGGGTCATGGAAGTAAGAGCCGAATTAGAAGAAATTGATCCTCAACAAGATGAAGAGAACGGGTACATTAGCGACGAGTCGTTGGATTTCGAAACGAATTTTGCCGTTTGAGTTGTTGTTCTTCATGCCACAAATTTCTTTGCCTTGGCACTGTCCGATTAAAGTTTTCTAGTAAAGAAGATCGGAATATTTAATAGCAGTCTCCAATTTACCGGCAGTCTCCAATTTACCGGCAGTCTCCAATTTACCGGCAGTCTCTAATTTACCGGCACCCTGGAGATAGGTTGAAAAATTTAGCGGCATGTCGCTAAATTAGAATAAATACGGTATAATAATTGTAAGCCTTGACTGTAACATGCACAAAAAGACGAAAACAGTTCCACAATCACCGTTCTGCAAAGAAAATTCAAAATTATTACACGATGAATAAGCAACTTCACAGTAGCTATTGGCAAAGCGTAGCAAGCTCTTGTCTTATCGCGATCTCTTTTTATCGATCGATAGCGAAATTGCGTCCAACACTCATTTGTTGGTGTGTCACATTTATTGTGCACTGCTGGTTTCTATTCAACGCTCTCTCTATTTTCTCTTTGAATCTATTCGGACAATTTTTATTCGTCGAAAAGCAAGTGCTGCTACGTATCAATTTTTACTTGACTACTCATTTTTAAACTAGGTAGAGTGTAAAAACTTTTAGCCATGGTTTCTTTGCGATTTTCACTTCATGAAAGCAGTGCTCTTCCGATTTTGCTGTGTAACTTTGTTAATTTCTTCATGAGTGCATTTGCATGCACGCGTGAAGTGCAATAAAGTTAACAGCAGCAGATATGTCCCATATCATATGGGACACTTTTTTGACTCAACCGCAGCATTTACAAAATCCATCTATATGCAAACTGGTATAGAAGTAGTTGACCGGTGGTTTTCCAACTTTTGAAAATGTGTGAAACAGCAAGCAGTCTTCGCTCTTGGCTCCAAATGACCCAACTCTCACCTGGGGATAAGACCTTCTACTCATTAGTGTGACAAAACAACATGATTAATCCCTGTCGTGTGAATTTTGCTTCGTGGAGTGTAGCACACACATGATGGTCCAGTTCATCAACATTTTTAGGCGACATTATGTCAAACAACAAGGTGGAGATGTCTCTCGGTACGTTATTTTAAACAAAATCTTGTTACAGTTGAATAATTAGTAAATTATTAGATGATATTATCAAGGAGAACAAGAGCAAGGATAAAGGAGCAAAGAAAGGAAACCACAGAGACAACAAGGCTGCAAGTGGAACTTTCGGTCGTGGAAAGAAGATTGCGAAACCAGCTCAGAAGAACCGTTTGCAGAAGGTAGCTTCGTTTAATTTATTTCTAAGATTCTTTTATGTGAAAGTTGTAAATTGTAGGGCAGGGCTTCAAACACTCCAAGGATTGCTCAGCGGGCTCAGGGGGTAGTTAAGCGTGTGGTGAGGACGCCGAATCAGACTCCAGCTGTTGCGACTAAGAGACTTGTGCAAAAATTGGTCAAGGTTAGTTAACTTTTATCCTACCCTTAGTACTTATTCACCAAAGTATTTTAGAAGGCTTTGGCTCAGTCGAATATCCAGACTCAGGCTGTTTCTCGTCGTGTGGATCCTCAGCGCCCTAAATTTGTAAGTTTTGATTGCTTTGTCCCTCCATCCTTGATTATGTCATTAATATTTTAGAGAGGAAGTGGAAGAGTCATCAGAAAGACTGTTGTGGTGAATCGTCTAAAGCTCAATCCAAGATCGCGAGTGATCAGTCGTCGTGCACGTGGAAATGCTGTCATTCAAAAGGTGTTTGCTGTGCGTGGAAGAGGTCAACCACGCTTTGCTCAAAACGTTGGAAATGCAGCTCTGATGCGCCGGGCCAACTAGTATGCCAATCGAAATGCCGTAATCTGTCGGTCAATTTTCAAATTGAACTTTCAGTGCCCCAGTCGTCGCCGCCAGGCCAGTGATGGTTCAAGCACTTCCTAGGACGATGCCCAGGGTGGTTGTTCAGCAGCCGCCAAGACAGCGCCGGCTTCCAGTGGTCTATCAGCCCAGCAACATAATACAAGGTCGTCCAAGTGTTCGTGATCACATCTCTCAGCTAAGAACAGGTGGTAGAAGGCAGGCAGCTCCTCAGATAGTGTATGTTACTCGTCCCCAGCGTCAGCAAAGAAGTCCACGTCAGCAAGAATTCCTACAGCAAGTCAGCAACTTCCAGCCTAAACAACGTCGTCAGCTACAGCGCAGGAACAACTTTTCGAATCAGAGACCGCAGCAGTTCAAGGTAGATTTTTTGACAGTTGGCTAAATGGTGTCTGACTGTAGCCCGAGGCTCTTTTTGTGTTATTGGGGTCTTAATTTTTGTTTCTTGGTAGAAGATGGCCAAAAAAAGTTTCCTATAGTAGTCTGGGATACAAATCTCCAAACTGAGTAGTCTTGTGATGTACCAGACGCCAAGCCTTAATTTTGGCTGCGAGTTTATTCGATAATCGGAAAACTCAAAACCGGATAATTCAATAGAGGAAAACTCAACAACTGCATGTTCGAAAAGCATATAGTTCAACAGCGGATTATTCAAAAAGAAGATAATTCAGCGGAGTAATTTTCCACAGTTGGATGATTCAACAGAGTAATATTCGAAAACCGGATAATTTAACAGAGTGATTTTCTATAGTCGGATTATCATACAAAGTGCAGAGTTTTTCAAAATTTTCTGACACTTTTGAACATTCATAACTTTTTTTGAAGGTCGAATTTTCAACTTCTGTAAACGCAGATCGACTCGGTTTTTATGACTAAAATTGTCTAATATGCCAAAAAAATTATCATAAAAAACTGAGTCGATCTGCGTTTACAGAAATTGAAAATTCGACCTGCAAAAAAAGTTATGACTGTTCAAAAGTGTCAGAAAAATTTGAAACACCATGTAACATTCAAAAGTTGGTTTTTTAATCAAAATTAGGAAGGGGAAAAGTAGGCCATTCCATATTGGGTCATTCCATATTGGTTCAATTCAAATTGGGCCGATTCAAATTGGGCCGATGCAAATCGGGCCACATTTTTGAGTCAAGCAAAACGGGTACTGTGTTAGTATACGGAGCTTACCTGTAAGAGTTTGTCTTGCCGGCATCACGGGTAAAGTTCCCCCATAAAGTTTGAGAATGACTTAATTTGAATTGGCCCAATTTGAAATGGTCCATTTTCTCCTCCCTAAAATTAGATAGAACACGGACGTTTTTGTAAAAAAATTGGTAAAATGTCCGATTGTTGAATTAGTTATTTTTGAAATATTCGCTCTTGAATTTTCCGGTGATGAATTCTCCTCTGTTGAATTATCCGCTTTTCAAATATGCAGTTGTTGAATTTTCCTCTGTTAAATTATCAGGTTTTTTAGTTTTCTGGTTGACGAATAAACTACGACCAAACACCAACCCATCTACCCCCCCCGCCGTAATTTTGTAAAGATAACTATTAGCTTAATGATAGGTTTATTTTCAGACTGATCCATTCTTCGAGCCGCCAAACTTCCTGCAGCGTCTTCCTGTGGCACAGAATATCCCTCAGAATGCAATGCGCAGAGTGCGTCGTTATTGAAGTACAAGTGCTGTCTCAGCAGATTCTGTATTACACTTTATGTTCTCATTTATGTCGTTGCATCCGTGTTCCCTCACTTTATCGATATTGAATAAAAAAACTTGCTTCTTTAATTTTATTCAACCCATTAAAACAGCTGGATTTTAGAAACAGTGTAACTTAAAAATTTATTCTGGTCCTAAAGTTATGCTTTCCTCTCAAGTCTGAAATTGGATCTGGCTTCCGTATTTGGCCATGCAAGCCTGAAAATTTGACCATATTAGTTCCTAGTTTTTTTCTTGCAATTTCCTGGCAATTACCATCACAACTAGACCAACGCTTACTCCAATGGCCTGTAGAGCCAAAACTTCAAGTCCTCTGGCCAGAGAAATCTAAGAATTGATTTTCTACTTTTTTAATTTTCTGAAACAACCAAGAAAATTGATTAAATTACACTCAAAGCTTCTTCCATCGCATTCTTCATCTCTGGCATCATACAAGACATAGAAATGTATAGGAACATACCGCCAGCAAACCCAAAGGTGTATGCTGCAAAGGATTCGTCCACATTGCCAACTGAAATTTGTTTTCTGATCAATTTGTTTTGTGGCATCTTAAAATTGCAAGGTTTTTTACCAACAACTCCGATCACAAATCCAACATAGCCTAAAATAGGGAGGTGATTACAGTGCTTTGTGGTTTTCTTAAAATACTGACAGGATAGGGCTGACAAAAGATTGTAAACTAGGGCTTGTCGGAGAGTCTGTAAAACTAATCTTATTAGCATCTGTTAGTGAATTATTGTCCTTTTTTACCATTCCCGCACTGACAAGGATGGCCACATCCCCCAGTTCGTGTGGAAACTCTTCACATAACACAGCCACACTTACACTAATTCCGCTGAGAATGGACTCCTATATTGAAAAGGTTGGGCAAACCTTTTTTGTAGCTGATTTCCTTCTTTTTGCAGCTGATTTGGTCTTGCAGCCAGTGTTTTCATAATTCACACTGACATGTCAATTTAAAGCTGAAATGTCATTTTAAAACTGACATGTCAGCTTGAAACTGACATTTCACAGTTAATTCGGCTAAACTTCGTTATACCGCCTCCTCCCAAAAGTGTGTTTTGACCACTTATTTTTGCTTTTCAGGTCTTAATTAGCCGAGAAAACATGTTTTTATGTGCCGGAAAGACATTTTCGAAAAAAATTTTTTTTTGACGAAAAAATAATTTTTGGGTTTCTTCGGTTATCGGGACCCCACCACTAATTGCTTAATTTCACTTTTACTCCATCAAGTCATCTTTATTTACAGTTTACAAAGCATAATAACTAGTTACACAATATCAGCGAGCAATTTCAATTTAAAGCAATTTCATCGCCTCAAGTTGCATTTCCAGAAAATTCTAGAGCCGAAGTAGAGATTCATTTCATGACCCTTTTTGCATTGTCTGCTCGATGGAAGTAGTCCTCTTTTTTGTAAAAAAATTACGGTCACTTCTTCTTCTCTAGGTATTTAGCGAAAATTCATCTGAACATGCAAAACATTTAAAGATAATAGTATTATTGAAATGTAGGTAATCGAGAGTTTGCTGAACCACACGTTTCGGCATAGTCTACGCAACGAAACTGTCTAAACTTTTGGAAGATAAATGAATGAATCATGGAGACAATTTATAAGACTTTAATAACAAAAAAAAGTGTAAATGGTGGGGTGCCGATAAGCGAACAGAATCAGAAATGAAGAAATGGAGAAATGGAGTTATTGTTGGGTTACGAATAAAGAAATCTGAACGTAACGAAGAAAATGAGAATTTTGGGCAGAATTTTTTTTTGCGGAAAATGTCTTTCCGCCACTTGAAAACCCATTTTTCATACGTTTCACAGCTTGAAACGTCTAAGAAAGCAGTCAAAACACACTTTTGAGAGGAGGCGGTATAACGAAGTCCTGCCGTTAACTCAAATGTCAACTGATATTTACAGGGTGGTCTTTTATAATCTCCCTAGTTTGTTTTCGCCATAACTTTTTGAATTCGTGGTTTTTTGGCGAGATCTTTTTTGTATTCGAAAGAGCTGCTCTGCGCCGAGCGATTGGTACCAAATTTTGATTTTTGTCATGATTCTGTTGATCAGCTACGGCTTGTTTAAAAATGTGTCTTTTTAGATGTCTTTTCGCATCAGCAATGATCTCAGTGCGTAGAATGGTTTATCGAAGAGGGCAAGAGCGTATCCAGCTTCCAGCAGAGATATCGACGTGAACAGAGAGCCAATCAAGCCGATCAACGAGTAACAGCTCCGGATGCAAAATCAATCAAGAAGTGGTACGCAAAATTCAAGGAGGGCGATCTGAAGAACAAGAAACGAATTGAAGAAGGTGAAATTGTTGTTGATTTGTTTTGGTTATTTTTTTGGTGTTTCGAATAAAGTGTTATAAGCATGTTTGGTACCAATCGCTCGGCGCAGAGCAGCTCTTTCGAATAAAAAAAAGATCTCGCCGAAAAACCATGAATTCAAAAAGTTATGGCGAAAACAAACTAGGGAGATTATAAAAGACCACCCTGTAAAGCTGACATGTCATTTTAAAATTGACATGTCAGCTTTAAAATGACATGTCAGTGTGAATTATGAACTGCTGCTTGCAGCTGATTTTCTTCTGTTTGCAGCTGCTTTATTTTTTTTGAATCTGCGAAAAAACGGGAAAATCAGCTGCAAAAAGTAAATCAGCTGCAAAAAGAAATCAGCTGCAAAAAGAAGTAAATCAGCTTCAAAAAAAAGTTGCCCGAAAAGGGGCTAAAGTTTATCTTGGGGTATCCAGGCAAAGTAAACTTATTTTTTTCGAATTTTCAACCAAAAACCCCTTTCCGACACCTTTTTGTACATTTTTTCACACTTTTTTGTCGTTTTCTGTGTGAAAAACATGTCAAAAAACCCTAAAATTATCGTTTTGGGCATTTTTGGGCGAGGGCCTCCCCGAAAAGGTTATAAGCCCACTGTTTCAAAGTGTGCTCAAAACTCACGGAAAAACTTGCACCAATACCTGAAAATTTTTATTTTTGAAAATGGTTGCAATCATGAAGCTCGCATAGGAACCCACTTATGCCATCAATTAAATTATGCAAGCCATCGCCAAAAATGATCATCCTGAAATTTTTGACAATTGTAATGGTTCCGTAATAATTCAATTTAAATGGAATTGGGCAAGGAAAAAAAATTTTAATAGATATTTGGCCAGAAAATGACCTACAGGACAGCCTAACATACCCTCCCGATACGAAGTAGGATTTCAAGGTCATAACTTTTTTCTTTGCTGAATTTTGACAAATGGTTTTTAGTAACTGTTTCACAAAAGTCTCCCCCATAGTTCGGCGAAACATGAAAATGTTTCGCGAGACAAAAAAAAGGCAAAATATTACCTGTTTCGCGGAACATGTTTCGCAAAACAGGGTCTTCGAAACACGAATTAGCAAATTTTCAAGGTTTTTTTTGTTTAATTGCTTTATATTTTGGTGATTATTAGAGGCTAAGTAGTATGCTTAGTCACATTTCAATAAAGCATGCAGTACCGTATTTTCTCTAATTGCGCTCCCCCCACCCCCGCCTCAATGTTTTTTTACTTAATTTTTGGAAACTGCTTTTAAGCGAATTATTTTCTATGGTAGTTTATGAGTGAGCTACAAAATGGTTTTCAAGTTGCTCAAAGGGAGTTTAAAAAAAACAGGTCAAGAATAGAATGCTAGAAATACAATTCCGAGTCAGAGTTGGTGCATCAATTTGAAGATGGGATTGATTTTAGACTGATCCGCGGAGGAGATTAACATCATTAATATAAAAGAAGTGCCGTGGGCATGAGCTTTCAAACTATGACTGTTAGAATGGGTGAAAAAAATTTGCAAGAAAAAATCATAAAGGAAAGAAAAACTAGCCATTTGAAATAATATGAGAATCTCATCTCTGAACTGGTCAGTCGGTTAAAAATTTTATCGAAAAACAAGCGAACAAGCCGCACCACCACCTTGCGAAACCGGTTTGTTAGGACCAAAATTGCAATTTCGCCCATCCAGGCCCCAACATCTGGGGTGAAAACCAGCTGGTCAGGTAGATGTCCATCTAAATGGCTTGAAATAAAATTTGAAAATAAAAAAGCAATTCATGCTATCATATCTAAAATCCTGCAGAAAATGTAGTTTAATATCACTCACACGGGAACTTTTCCTATTCAAATCTCAAAGCCGAGGTGGGTGGCAACGTGAGTGGAAATGTGAGTACTCGCCACCTCTACGTGGGTACCACTACCTTATTAGTGCAATTAAGGATGGATTGAGATTATTGAGAAAGGATCAAGACCATTATTTATACCATGCAAAATGAAACAGTAAATCTGATGCAGAAAGAAGTGAATGTGATGCAAGGGATTTCTGACCACACCACCCCGCGCTTCTCCTGAGTGCATAAATACCCTTAAATTTGAGGAAACGACAGAAAAAGAGTAATACTGGTTAGAGACTACGCAACAAGAATCCTTAAAACCAATTTTAGGCTTATAAATAAGCATTGCACTACCATGTTTCAAAACCCCTGTTCGCGAAAACATGTGTTTTGTTTCGATGTTTCGCCGAAGTATAGGGGAGGATAAAAAATATCCATATTGTTTGGTACAGTGAACTCTATACAGGTGATCCTCATAGTGTTCACTTTAGCTTAGTCCATTAATAGAAATGCCGACCAGAGCACACAGGGAAATTATGATGACCAAAAATTGGATAAAAACTGCGTTTAATGACTACTCCTCATAGTGTTCAACTCTACATAGTGTTCTGTTAAGGTCGGCCCCGAGGGTGAAGATTATGTAGAGAGCAGGGTAAGGCCCCAAACCATGGCGAAGAGCAAGCGAAAAAAACCCGTTTTTGACATACCATAACAAATAAAATGTACACTTTTCCTAAGACTATTGCAAAAAACCGGCTGACAAAATTCGGCCAAGAAAAATAAGTTATAGGCGAAAAAAATCTTAGCCATAAAGCCCAGAGACATTTTAAACCCCTTCATGGGTTTCCAGGAAATACCCTGAATTACTGGTCTCTAATTACTAAACCTGTTACATATAGGTTAAATTACGACTATTCCACAAGTTCTACACGTGTAGCCTAGTCGGTTCGCTTCCCACTTTTTTCGTTACAACAGTTGTCGCAGTCGAAAGTTCGATCCCGCATGGGAACTCCATTGAAAAAAATTCGATCCTATTTTTCATAATTTCATGGCCATGTCAGTTATTTGCATACACCTAGAAGAGGTTTTGACATGGGAGACTCACCCATGTCGGGGTGTTTACTCTGGTTCCTGTAACCCTGCGAACGGTTAACTATAAGTCCATCGAAATCTACATTCATTCTTAGAAAGGGGTATGTTACATATAGGTTAAATTACGACTATTTCTACAAGTTCTACACGTGTAGCCTAGTGGGTTCGCTTCCCACTTTTTTCGTTACAACAAAACCTATTCACTTACCAAGCAACAGTGGCAATAACAGAGTCACCCTCATTGTATTTCATGTCATGGTCATGTACACAAATAGAATGGGCCTTAATTTTTTGCATTAGTTTGATTCAAAAAATGGAAAGTTGTTTCTCACCTGTCGATTATACGAAGCCTCCTGAATCTCGTCAGAGACAATTCTCACAGCTTTCTCTCCTTCTTTTGTTTGGACGCTTTTCTAAATATTTGACAACAGTGGTTAAAAATTCGTAACAAAGATGAATCCAAATACCAGTTGAGATGAGATCAATGCATCAGAGGAGCAGTCGAAATGACCATGACTATGCCCATCCACATTACCATTCTCCTTCTCTCTTTTGATCAAAGGTGGATTTAGTTGAGGGAGTTCGGTTGGCTCATTTTTATTGCGCTGAATGTGATAGAATTTATTTTTTTCGTAATATTCTCTGACAAATTTACCTTCCTAGTCTCCAGAACTATTTTTATGAGTTTGTCAGAGAAGAAGAAGCTTGAAAAGAATTTTTTAATAGGAAATTTTAGCTTCTGTCTACTTACAGATAAATGCCGACAACTGCTGCGAATGCTTTGCTCAAATAATCGTGATTGGTGTTGCCCGGAGAATGCTCAACAACTAGACCGAACGCCTGTAATTATACTTTTTTGGAATTAACATTGTGTTGATTAATTCATTAAGAATTCACATTACTTTTAAAAACAGTCTCGATAATTCGGAACCGATCCTAAGCTGCCAAATTAGCGAGGGTCAATTTACTTGGACTCATAAGAAATATTTTTTCTTTGGGACCGGTCTTAGTCTGCCGAGTGCCGAGAGTGCCGAGTTTTATTATTATTATTATTTCAAGGGTCAACTTTAGCCATGAATTTTTTTTCGGAATGTTTTAGTGGTTGATTCAGCTTTCCATACAATAATTTCCCCTTGATCTGATCGTCGCTTGTTTCCTTGTCATTTATGCGCTATTCATACAGACCTATTACCATAAGTCCATCGAAATCGCGACCACGAAACTACAGTGGCAACCAAAGAGTAACAGCCGTTCTAATATTATAACCAAAAAATCAGTTTTTCTAAACGGTCTTCAAAAAGGTATGGCTCAGGGCTGTACCGGATATCAAAAAATATCGGATCGGATATGAAAAAGTGCCGGATATCGGTTATCGGATATTTTTAAAAATTTTCTCCTAAAGCTTTATTCAGCCAATTTCATAACAACACGTGAAGCAATCAACACTCATATTCAAAGTTGTAAGCACTAAGGTTATGATGAAGCAACAATAGCATTTCCAAATTAAAAAAGAAATTCTTTAAAATAATACCGTAAAAAGCCTGAGCTGATCCGATTTATCCGAAATTCAGCGATTTTTTCGGATATCGGATGTCAAAAAGTGCCGGATATCGGATGTCCGGTATAGCCCTGGTATGGCTGCTAAAAAGTTGGCCTAATCATTAGAACTGTGGGAAAGTTGTCCGTTTTTCAAAATTTTTATCTTATGACCTAATAGATTGTACAACACAAACATTTACTTGAGGAAGGAGGTGAAAGACGGCTGAACCGCTGAAATAAAAATCATTATTGATATTTTATATTGTTGCTCATGTATCAAAACACAACCTGAGCGAGCCAACTAAACTTGACGAGGATAGATAAAATTTTGATTTTAACCTAACCTCCCACACTAACAAAGAAGGTGATAAAAGTATTGAAAGTTCTTTTCTGCGAAAATCTCATAAATAGAATGCCGACCAGCGCACACAGGGAAATTATGGTGACAAAAGAAAGTCCGAGACTCCAGACTAAATCGGAAACAATTTTTTATATTTGTGCTTTTAACGCTTGCCTAAGAAATGGGATGGACGTTGAGCTGGAAAACTAGATTTAGGACTAGGGAAATTAATGGAAGGATCAGAAATATTATTGGCAATCCTAAATTTTTTTACTAGATATCCAAAATTTTTAGACTGAAGTGCTCACCAAGATGAGCATAATTCATTCAAATCCAAATTATGGCTGGGTTGCGAGGTGCTGGGCTTCCATTCAAATGCTTCTAGAGCCATTATGCCGGAATTTGTTATGGAAAAACCCTAAAATAACAAAAAAAATTCAATTTTTGTTAGTAGTAGCAAATATTGTCAGCAATGGATTTTTCACCGACCAATTTCAAAGAAATCAAATTTTTTCAATTAAGATTTTGAAATTTTAAAACAGTTATTATAAATTTAACAAATTAAACAATAACAAACCAGGCTATTGCTTTAAAATGTCAACAAACAAAATACGGAAATAAATCAATTGTCAGCAAGGCACAAATCAAGAGATATAATCAAATTCCCTTGCAGCTTTCTAACAATTCTCATTTCAAGAAAGCAGAGTACGAGCGGTAGAGCACAATAAAAGAAGATAATATTACGCTCCCACAATGTATTGATTAACAATTGTCTAGCGGTATATCAAAAAGAGCGGGAATTTTGCTGGCCGGGAAATGTCAAGTACCTTCCCCTCAAAGTGCTACCATGCTCCACCAAAACTTTAATGACAGCAATAACAGCAGAAAGTACGATCAATTTTTCAACAAATGACCAAATTTTCATAGATTTGACGGCGATTGAAGTCGAAGATGGGAAGACATTCTGACTGAGCAAGTTTCAACGCCTTTTCACAATTTCCTAGTTAAACGGACCGGAAGAATCATTTGCTATAGGGAGACATCCTCCAGCGGCAGTGAGCGATGGCTTGAAGACGAACGTGTAGACGCTCTCAGAAGACTCCAGATCAAGTTGGTTTGGCTCCACCACAAAGACTTCTCTTCTTTAGCTATTTTCTTGCATTTGCAGACTGCCACGCCACAGGAGATATGTTTGAGCCAAATTCTACAGTCAAGCAAGGCCAGGCAGAGATCTGAACGAACACTGGTTCAACTAGAAGTATGAAATAAAACAATACCATTGATGAGTTACGAATACATCAGACCACCGTTTTGGAGGAATGTGCTAGGATAGGCTGCAAAAGTAAGGTGGATTTCAGAATAAGAGTAAATTAAAAAATTCACTTGACGTATCCATTGCATTCTCAATCACATCTGTGATTAACTTGTTTCCCCTTCTTCGAGGTGGAAACTACAGTGTAGGACTTGGAGATTTCTGAAAAATTCAGTCAAGTAATTGCCGAAACCACTGAAAAATAAAAACTAACCAATCTTATCGCTAACAAATGGCAGTCTGTTAAAGTCGCACATGACGTTGACTCTGTTGAAAATCATTTTGGAAGACTGCACGTCGCCTGGCCCATTAATAGCGCACCAAATCTAAATAAAGAATGTTTGATAGAGGTTGTTGCTATGATTGTCAAAAAAATAGACCCGTGATTTTCCATGCTCAATTTCTTAGGAGCCACCGGGAAACGTCAAAAACGAAATTCTAGCATCGGTAGAAGCGGACTTACCAGACATCGGAATTTTCTGAAAATCCAAGCAAATGTATAAGTTTACAGCAACGAGAATGTAATGGTAGAAAGGTGTTTGGTGGGGTCTTAGACTAAAACTCTTTGTAGTTATTTTATGTTTTCGCCTTGCAAAGCTTCAATAATTCATAAGGTTAGAATCTGCGAGCAAGGAAAACAGCTACTCACAGAAATAGGCAGAATACGTGCACAATTCGAATATAAAATAAAATTACATGACAAGAAGATGTTTTTGGGACAAATATAATTATGAAAATAGTTTTAGTGTTAACTTGTTACTCGACTCTGCATTCGAAATGCAGGAAATCAACATGAAGAAAATAAAAGTTAAAGATTAACATACAATCTGGCTCAATGATTTGAAAACAGCTCGCACGGTATTCCGCTGTAGAAATCGAAATAATTTTCAAAGAAATTTAGAATTGAATATTTATAAAAACGAGAATGCCACGAACTAAAAGGGCAATTTCAACCAAATAAGTTTGAGCCTAACGCAAAATCGACCCATGTACAATTGACTGAGTCGACCAATATAATCAGAATTGACCTATATACCAAACACTACCATCATAAGCATTCTTTACAAGCCGAACAGGCGCCTTAACAGGCGCCAAAATAAACTAAAAATGAAAAAAATTTTGGGGTCACAGGTTCGAAGACCCCCTTGAGCATACCTGGTTTTTCCCACTTTTCTGGCAAAACTCAAAATTTTAAGCATCACATGTCAATTCTGATAGCATTAGCGTTCTCAGCGACCCCGATTTACCCTTAGATATGATGAGAACAAAATACAATACAATCGGGAAGTGGGTTAAAAATGGTAACGGACATTCAAAAGCGTGAGACACCGACAAAAATACTATATGTAGATTACATTTATTCGACAACAACTGTTCTGAATGAGGAAATTGTCTTAGTCGACCAGTTCAGAATACAACAGCACATGATCCCCCGCCTTCTTGAGAAAACTAGCCATATTACTGATATTCTTGAGCAAGATCACCTCGTAGAGGAACTGACAGGTCCGGCATATCAATGAGAGCGACCAGAGACTTCATCATTGAAAATTTAAAATGAGTGAGATAGCGGACGACTAGTAGGATTAAAAAAAACCAAGCCCTGTTGAGTAGTTGTAGAAGGTTGCCAATGCTCGGCGCGCAAGATCTTGACGTCAACTTGACCATTTTTTAGCAACATTAGGGTGGTAGAACTCAGTCTCAAATCTAGAAAATTTTCAATTTAAATTTACCACGATTCAATAAGGACTTACTGTAAAGTCAGAGGATCCATCGGGTAAAGGTACGGAAATTCGATGTTCACTATATATTTTCCCAATTAGGGTGGACACATAGAACTCAGGTCTCAAATCCTAAAAAATTTTCAATTTAAATTTACCAACTGATATACAATAAGGCCTCAACTTACAGTGTAAAGCCTTCAATGAGGGGGAATTATCAGGGTCGGGTACTGAAGGTATTTAGGGCAAATGTTTCCCAAGTTGTATGACGCAGTATCAGGATGAATTAGAATAGACCATCTCGCTATGTTGCTTTCTTCGACATGATCCACTTTGACAGATGAGGTTTCCTGGCAGTAGCGGAAGAAATCCAAGAACTCCTAAAATTAAATGGTTAAACAGCAACGTATCAATCACACAAATTTTGATAAACTTGCAAGAAAACAGATCTCAAGCTATTGCTAAAGCTACTAGCGGTTAGTAACCAATTTAAATTATATATATTTCTCGGGTAAACGCCACTCCATGTGGCCGCCCTCGCTGTATCCTTAGGTACTTTGGAAGGGAATGAGCAGTTTGAGACTTCATTGCTAGGATCCGCTGAAAAAGTTGTGCGAGAGAGGATTTCTGACGATGAATTGATCCTGATCAAAGGGACGGAGGCTAGAACCACTGCTTCAATCATCCTTCGAGGAGCTAATGATGCGGTGTTGGATGAGATGGAACGCAGTATGCATTGTGTTGTCCATCGCGTTTAGAGAGCAAGAAAGTTGTTGTAGGAATAAAGAAAGTTAGAAAAATCATGTGATAGTTGAGATTATAGCACAATAGAAATTTCAAGAGACAACACAGGTAATTAAAAGAAGCGCAAAATTTTAACGAAGCAGATGTGATAAAGAAAAAAACAAGAAAATTGGTTAGAAGAAATAGAAAGGTATGGACCAAAACAACTCGGCGGTTAGGATGCGCCACCCTGTACATTTTAATAACTGAAACAACTCCAAACTGTGAGATTTATAACATTCAATGCCTGAAATGAACCGCTAATTGCATTTTTGGAAAATTTTTTTCTCCTATCTTGTTACAAATTTACCGGTTTGAGATTCCACAGGGTGAAAAACCTGATTCCAGTCCGGTCATAATCCCTTTTTAGATCTACTAGGTGGAGTTCCGCTTTAAAGGACCCTGTCTTTTCCTTATCATGAAAATTTCAAAGATTTGAATGCGCGCGGGAAAGCATTTGTCAATAATATTTTCGAATTGTTTTTGATTGTTGTTTAGAAAATAAATTTGTAAATTTGTTCAAAACTTAGAACCATTGACTAGTCGAGCCCAACGTTGCTTGACAATGCCAGATCGGACAAGTAATGCGACTTTCACTGCTCCACATTTGCCAATGCGATAATAAGACTTATGTTAAGCACAATATAGCGTTTAAAATTCAAAATGCAAACAAAAAATTTGATGCGAAAACATTATTGACAAAATGTGGTCGCGCATTCAAACATTTGAAATTGCCATGATGTCCTTTGACTCATCCATAAATTATGTCAGACTCACATGCCAATCTGACTCTGACAATAAGACCTTCTGACAGGAATGTCAGCGCTAAATATTTTAAGAATTTAGATTTCAAAATTTTAATTATTTTGCTATATACATATAGATAGATATATTTAATACATAGATTTGAAAATAAATATTGAATTTTCCAATCATGGCTCATATTTCAAGTCATATTAAAACTCATATTAAAAGCAATATTTTTAACTTGTAACTTAAAAACATGCAATTAACATATAATAAAGGCTTCTGTTATTTTACACTATCATTTTTAAGGGTGCAGAAATAAATTTTGGGTCACTAGAAAATTGTCAGATTTCAATAAGATCGCCCATTCTGACATGTTCTGACATCCCAAAAACGGCCTGTCAGTCTGACATAATTTATGGATGTTCCCTAAGCAATTTGATTATTTGTTGTGTTGAATTCGTTGAATAAAAAATTTGTGGGTATTTCAAATCGGCTCGAATGTAAGGCTCACTCTGTATATGACGTCGATCGTCCCGATGTGCCTCCTCAAATTTTTTTTTGTTGACTGTATTTTTATGCCACACTTTTCTTCCTTATTTCTTATCTCAATGTTTTTTATGTTGCCTTGACTGCCACTCCTGCATCCATCGCTAGGCATTTATTCCAGAATTTTCTTTTTAAAATAACTTTTTGACAATAAAATCTTTCAATTAGGCACAGTTAAAAAAATTTAAGTAATATATACATTTAAAAACACTGCAAAGAAAAAACAAGTAAAGTAGCAACAAATTTTGAAATTTCCTGTTTGAATCATTCATATCTGCGGTGTATTTTTGCCATTCCCCTTTAGCATTGCCTTGCTTGCAATCAAACTTTGTTGTGTCCACACTTCCATTCACTCTTTTTATGGTGTTGTATCTGACCTGAAATAGATTTTATTATATTTTCATAAAAGAAAAACACCTGTGAGGTCATTTTGAAAAGTTGACGAGGGATTTTTATCACTTTAACTGGTCAAAAGCTTATTTCAAAAATTCGCGTGACTCACTTAGTCCAAATACTATATAAAAATGATACGAGAAATTCTTGTCACGTATAATTACCGTATTTCTTCTAATTGCCGCACAGTCTCTAATTACCGCACACCCCTATCTTTAAAGACTTATATCTCGGAGCAGAGTGAATATTTTGCTAAGCTGTTTGATGCATTTTCTTAACTCCCACGAGCTCTACCGATTTCACTTTTCAGATCTTGGTTAAGCACCCGGAAATCTGTAGATCGAATTTGAAAATTTCCGATTTTCGGGTGATTGAAAAATAAGCGCACATGTGCGGCAATTAGAAGAAATACGGTAGTCGAAAAGGTCAAATAATCAGCTACCTGGCCCGTGCCGAGGTAATTCGGCCAGTGCCCAACCCTGACTTTTGTGTGTTTTCAAAAATGATGTTATGACAAAAATGACCAAAAAAGGATTTAAACAAGAACACAGCCAAACAATCATAAATAAATTCTTACATGTGGCAACTGCATGTAGAAAGAATGGTTCAGACTATCCAGTTCCCTTTTGATATAAGTCTTGTTGTGTAGCGTCTCAAACCAACAGCTGATAGCTCCCAGATCCTTCTCTGGCACCATTTTGTTTGCAAACAAATAAAAGGAGTTGGAAAACTCAAAAGCTAAATCCTCTAATCCAAAAATGCAGAGGTTGTGCCGCCACAATCGGCTTTTGCATCTTGCTTTGTGCTGTTTGATGTATTTCCACAGGCTATATCTGAAAAATAGGTGATGTGGCTGGATATGCAATGTTGTACAGAGTAAGCACAGAGTTTTTTTTTCTGAAAATATTCCGCCTACTGCGAGATTTTTCGACAAAATATAAAAGACGTCCTTTTACAGCACACAGCAAACCAAACAATGAGTGCTGGTAAATAATACAGGGTGTGCCGAGAAATTCGGCCAATGAAATCGGGGTCGAGAAACACAAATATGAAGTTATCTCCTCCATCCGAGCACTCTGCGTGGGGGGATTCTACACTCAAGCACTTAAACGTACATACAACCTTTTTTTTTTTTTTCAAAAATGGCGGTTTAGGTACCCTCCTAAAATTATTAGGGAGGGTTATGCGAGGGGTATATTCCACTAGCGTCAAATTTTGTTGTTATTTTGTCTGTTATGTTAATGGATGTAATTTGGTGGGCACTTGTTCACTTGGGGGGTCCCCTTTTTTTGGTCAACAGTGAATAGTGCCAAGGAGGGAACTTTTTGCCCAGCTCCAGCAACCAAAACGTAGTGGAAATATCGTAAAATAAGTGTTTACAAGGATTTTGAGTGCGAATAAAATTGTTGTTGTCGAGAAGCATCTTTTGTAGTCTGACACCGCTCTCATTCGCTCAGCCTACCTTGGGGGACCAAGGCAGTTGGTCAACCTTTGATAACCAATTTTTTTTCAAAACATGTCTTTTTAGTACGGAAATTGTTTGGAAAGAACTTTTTTTTTTATCGTTTTTAGCCAGGGCTCCCATCCTCGCTGATTTTGAGGCCGGAGTGCTGATGAAAAAATAAATTCCCTGATTCGCTGATATTCGCCCCAAGTAAACAAGTGCCATTTGGTGTTGTAGATACGGAAAAAATAGTGAGAGTTGAACTTGAGATCTCGGTGTATCGAATCGCAGTTATACCGTATCTTATATAGTATTTGGCATGTGTGGGAGGGAGGGTGGGTGGGTGTTTAACGCTTTTTTACTTCGAAGGCCAGAACGGGTCGTAGATAGCGAAATCACTTTTGTCGCTGATACCATCGTGTTTCCCAGAATGTCAGCTTTCGTTTTAAAAAAAGAACAGGCGAAAAAAATGAGTTCTAATAGGGGATATACCTATTTTTATGAATGAAGTCATAGCCCCTCATTGAAATTTCGAAATAACTGTACTATACAAATAACTGTACTGTACTTTACTATAGAGGCGCCGATAGACGCCTGTGGTCCCTTGTTATATAGTATTTGGCATGGGTGGGTGGGTAACGCTTTTTTACTTCGAAGGCCAGAACGGGTCGTAGATAGCGAAATCACTTTTGTCGCTGATACCATCGTGTTTCCAGAATGTCAGCTTTCGTTTTAAAAAAGAACAGGCGAAAAATGAGTTCTAATAGGGATATACCTATTTTTATGAATGAAGTCATAGCCCCTCATTGAAATTTCGAAATAACTGTACTATACAAATAACTGTACTGTACTTTACTATAGAGGCGCCGATAGACGCCTGTGGTCCCTTGTTATATAGTATTTGGCATGGGTGGGTGGATAACGCTTTTTTACTTCGAAGGCCAGAACGGGTCGTAGATAGCGAAATCACTTTTGTCGCTAATACCATCGTGTTCTCCAGAATGTCAGCTTTCGTTTAAAAAAAAGAACAGGCGAAAAAAATGAGTTCTAATAGGGGATATACCTATTTTTATGAATGAAGTCATAGCCCCTCATTGAAATTTCGAAATACTATAGAGGCGCCGATAGGCGCCTGCTGTCCCTTGTTAATAGTAATCTGTTTGAGCTGACCTGCTAACATGAAACACCTCAATATCCTTATCCAAGCAGACATGTGTGAATGCTCCAGGTGCATTTATTGCATCGGTGGTGGATATAGACTGTAAGTAGGACTCATCTAGAGCAAAACCCTTTCCTGTCTCTGTTATTTCAATCAATCTAGTCAAGTTTAGCTCATTCACTAGGAATTCGACCATTGCCCGGGAAAGAGAACTCTCCACAAAACCTTTGGACAGTTGCAGTTTAGGCGGTAGATTGTTATAGCCAATCCGGTTTCGCGTCCCTACAAAATTTGACATCAAAAAATCACAAGGCACTCACTTTTTTCCTCTACATTGTGTGCGTAGCCTGAAGGGCAAGTCCACGCCAATAAGCCCAATTTTAAAAGATTGAATTCCCGGTCACTTTTTTTTATAGGGAGAAAATCAGTTTGAATTTCAATAGTTATTTCGTCTAGGGCTACCAACTAGAAAATTTTCGAGAAATTGCACGATTTTTTCTCGGACAAAATTAAGATTTTGCACGGTATAATATAAATCGGGCAAAATCTTTTTTCGAATTATACAAGAAATTCTACAGTTATCAACGTACAGTTATCGACGAACAATTATCATCCCAATCAGTTTTCCCCTCATCGATAAGTGTACGTTAATATCTGTAGAATTTCTTATATACCATGTGACCGAAAAAATCCCGGACAAAGTTTAAAGCCAATTTTTTCAGTAAAAATTTTTTTTTTCACTTTTTTTTCACTTTTTTTTCATTTTTTTTACCAATTTTTTCAGTTTTCCGCAATGAAGACAGAGCAGCTGTTTCACGAAATCGCTTGATGGCATCCGAAACTGTTTGCTTTGGAACATTCATATCACGAGCGAACTCACTTTGCTTCTTCCCTTCTTCCCAAAGCCGCACAATGCCTGCTCTCAGATCGGACATTCTAAAGCATGGAATTTATTGACATAAAACGACAAGCGATACACTATTCAAGAGAGGAGAACAAGGGCTTTCTGATGATACCAAAAAATGCATTTATGTTTTTATTTTACTGATAAAATCGGCTTTAAACTTTGTCCGGCAACTTTTCGGTCACACGGTAATATGCAACACATCTTACAGCTATCGAAGTAAAGTACGTAATTGGTGAATTGTGAAGTTACAAACGTACAGAAAATTGATGAAAAAGATTTCGCCTAATTTTTCCCGCAAAATAATAATTTGCCCGAGAAATTGCCCGAGAAATTTCTCAAAAATATTTTGTCCGGGCAATAACCTAACCCATGTTTCAGTGTTTTTGTCGTCGAATTCCAAATAAATTTGAAAAAGTGGTACACGGGAATTCGAGCGTTTGAAATTGGACGTGTGCCAGCCTCTTGATTTAATATCGGGTTTCTGGCATTGTATTTCTGACCTATTTTTTGGAGACTTTTCTCACAAGGGACCCTCCCGGGTGTGATTTTGAGGACCCCATCACGTGAATTTTTTTATTGCATATTCCTGTAGAGCATGTATGACTTCTTAGCGAAACTTTCTCAGTGAGTGGATGTTACCGCAAAAAGTGGTACAACAATCAAATCAAAGTTATTAAATGACCGTGATCATGATTTTTGTTGGCAGTTTTTATTCAATGTCTTTTGTTCACAAAATTTTTATTTTCGAGGTGTGTGCATTTAGCACTCAAAATGACCGCTAGAATCTAGCAAACATTTTGGTAGTGAAAAATCTATAAAAAAAGAATTTTTCGCATTTTGAAATTTCGAAAAAATTGAAGTTCGACCTTTCGGTCCAGAGTTTTTCGTACCTGGCATGGCCTCAATGACAACTAAAACTTTCACCTACTTTAAAATAAAAGAAGTTGAACATAGCTTTGAATACTGGGGCCTACCTCAAAAAAAAACTCGGGTATGCATGCTTTTTCATGCATCCAGAGTCACATTCGAGTGGGTGTGGGTGTGCGCATCTCAACCCCAAGCAACCAAGCCCCTTCGGGGGCGCAGGGGGCTTGGTCGTTTAGAGATGCGCGCACTCACTTGCCTTAGACATAATTCCGAGCAAGACTTACGATCAAAAATGCATTTAGAGGTACTTTTTGCCAAGTCCCATGTTGAAAAACAGGGAAAAACAGTCATATGGTCGAGATTTCAAAATGCCCAAAACTCGATTTTTTATAGACCAGAACTCAAAAATAATGTCTTTTTTAAACTCCTGAGGTGATTTTAAGTCGATATAGGGTGTTTAAAAACACTTTTAAAAAAATTTGATTTGGTGGGGGGGGGCGTATATGCAAGTAGCGTCAAAAAATTCACGTGATAGGGTTTTCCAAATCACACCCCGCGAGGGTCCCTTGTCAGATAAGTTGATGCTCAATTTGGGGATCATCAACACAGTACCAAAAACATTATTTTGAATGAGAGGGCGCAATTAAATGAAATGCGGTATTGGCTTAGACGTGCTCTTTTAAAGATTAGTTAAAATACGTAAATTTAAATAATTAAATTAACTGTTTTTGAACAGATTCAAAGCCTCAAATGACATATCAAAGTCGTATAAATACTTCTGCTGGCCAATTGTTTTGAGAGCTTCTACATCATTAGCTCCTGCAAACCACCTGCAATCTTTTAGTACTACTTTTTCACAAGTAGTGATTATAAAATAGGGGTGATTGCGGCTAGCGGCTAGCCGCACCGCAACGCGGCTAGCCGCACCAATTTTCTGAAAATAGCCGCAGCCGCATAGCCGCATCAACGTTTTTGGAATAGCCGCAAGCCGCAGCCGCAATTTGTCCTTAGCCGCACTTAAAAGCTTAAGAAATTACGCTTATTTTACTGGTGTTTTGATGTCCATTTTTACATTTGTCTCTGTCAATGTCAACCTTGTCAATTGTAAATTGGACGAGCTTATGTTATCCCATTATTTTAGTGCTAAAATGAGTTTGCTGTGGGAACTTAAAATTGCTGGTGAACAAGATATCCCACTGTTCACAAAGATCTCTCCAACGTTTATGATAAGTTAAAAGTTTGTTTCTTTTTTTAGTAATACGAATAAATAGCCGCATAGCCGCGCGGCTAGCCGCACTTGATTTTTGAACATAGCCGCAGCCGCACTTGGTTTTGTGAAAAAAGCCGCAGCCGCATAGCCGCATATACCAAAACCGTCACCCCTATTATAAAACCGCACGGTAATGCTCAATTGACTCACTTGTATATTTGCACTAGCTGCTGGTTGGTTTTCAGCGCAATGTCGTGGTTCTCAAATGTTTGAGTTTTCAGAGAATCAAATTTTGGGACAAAAGCAATTGCACCTGCATCAACACTAAGTATTTCCAGTGCCTGTTGTTGTCCAACAGCATATTCATGCATTGAAGTTGAGCATTGGTCATGTTGTGCCCCCGACTGCTCATATTGTACTCCTTGTCGCCCACTATAACATTTAGAAAACAGGTGGCTAGTGCTCTCATCTTCTGCTTGAACTTTGCATCTGATTTGGCGTCGAGGGGAGAAACAGTACCAGTTTTGAGGAGCGTAACTTCCAGCCAATTGCATTTCAATCAGTCTGTAGTCCTTAATTTTGGGATGTCAGTGATGTTTCAAAATACCAATTTTTCGCAGCGTAGTCTACAAGTTACTTTTTGAAATGTTAAAAAATTTTTTACAGAAACTCTTGATTAACAAATTATTGCTGGTAACACGGCTTTTCAGAGTAGTCAAAAATTGGCAGTAGGTAACTTTTGAACAATTCAAATAAATTTTGCGGATTGGAATTTGACTAGAAAAATGGCTTCCTGACTTCATATGGCTTCTAGTTTTCAAAATTCTGATACAGTCGACGCTCTCCATAACGAACCTCTGGGGACCGGCCTCAGCAGTTCGTTATAGGGAGCGTTTGTTATACAGAGCGTTCGTTATAGAGAGCGCTGGTAACCAAAAATTTGTTAAAAGTTCGTTAAAGAGAGCTTTTACCAAAAAAAAGGGTACAGTCGAACCCCCGAATAACGAAATCCATGGGGTCGGTCGCAGAGAAACGTTATTGGGAGGTTTCGTTAAGAAGAGGTTCCTTGATGCCAGAGTGAACCGGGTTGTAAGCCGAAAACATATTTTTCAGAGTTCGTTAATGAGAGGTTTTCGTTAATCGGGGGTTCGTCATTCGGAAGTTCGACTGTATTCATCAAAATAAAAACAAATACAAAGAAATCAACAAATACAGCAATCATACTGATTCCCTTCCGTAGAGGGGGTTGTAAACCGAACCCCTAGTGAACTTTTAAAAATTTCTACTAACAATCTTTATCAAGGGTGTTGGGTACAATAATAATATCAAGGATGTTGGTAATAGTTATACAATCAAGGATGTTGGAAGGACGGAAAAAGTTCGTTATTCTTTTCTACTTCTTATTCTGTAAGCGTTCTTTGGCCAGGAAATCATCCAATTTGTCGCACATTTGAAGCATCGCCAGATCGACCTCGTGGGACTCCATGTAGCGCTGGAAGATCTTGAAGGCGTCAAGTGCATCCCGAGTAGTGACTGGCCGTTCCACATCGACGATTACCACTTCCATTTCCTCTGCATCGGCTACATCCAGCTCCGGCACTTCCACTTGAGAGTTAGCTTCGGCGATTTTTCTCAGCGTCAGCGGTTGATTGGTAGCTAGAAATAACCCTTCGCGTCTTGCTTGGAGTGCTCATAGGAGATATCTGGAATATAAAGATAATAAAAATTTTATTTTTCGTTCACAATTTTTGATAGTTCGTTATAGAGAGCGCTACTTCATTAGGTCGAGAACGGTTTAGTTGTTCGTTATAGGGAGAGTTCGTTATGGAGAGCGTTCGTTATAAAGAGCGTCAATTATACCTAATTTAATGCAAAACCAACCAAACCAAAAAAATTGGTTCGTTATAGAGAGAGTTCGTTGCCGAGGGGGTTCGTTATAGAGAGCGCCGACTGTATTTAGAAAATTTATCTAATTAATATGAAAGAGGAGATTCTCAGCTTTTGTTTGCTACATAAAACGTCTCGAAAAATGCAACTTTTCGCATTTTTCATGCAAAAAATTATTCCCTCATTTTTTCCTTATATTTGACGTAAATTCTGGACTTTCGTCTGATTTGTACACAAATTTTTATAGGAGAGATTGTAAATCTGATATTTATGACCTATTTCTACTTTTCAATTTCACGTCGAATGGGCTAATAACAAAAAATTTGCATAAAAATTGAAAAATGGAAGGCGTCCGGATGTGGAATTGAACTCGCCGAATACCAAGGAAAATAGCCTTTTTCTAGTGTTTACGCAACGAAATGGACGAGTTATCCACTGCGCCATGAAACTCTGAGGAGACTCACCTACTGCCCATTTTGAAGGCCGTAAGTAACCGTCGATTTAGGTCATATTGGCATCAAAATTGGATTTTTTTTTTTCAAATTTTTTCAAACCCTTTTTATATTCTTCGTCAAATTTTTGGGTCTAGAAATTTTTTTTTGAAAAGAATAGAAAAAAATATTGCTGCAGCGCACCATAAACCGTAGTGGTCCCCTCTAATTTCTGGTTTTAAAAATCAAAAAAGGGGATATGAAAATTAAATTTTGACTAAAAACACGTTAAAAAGCAATAAGATATAAAAATAAATTAATAGAGCGAAATAATGGAAAAAGAATTCTTGCGGGTTCGAACTCGAGCGTATCCACCACCGCGCCTCTAACCCACACATTTGAATGGTAAATATCAAATATCAAAAATTTTTTGTGTGATTTTTTATTGCAAAATTTCAAATTGCTCACCGCAGAGATGCTATTGCCAATGAGACCCATTAAACCTGAATAAAACAATTCTGAATCAGGGGGGGTGCGTTAATTAGAGGAAATACGGCATGTGCCAAAAACATAATGCCACAAACACGTTTTTTTGAATTTAAGAGAGCCACCTTATTCCAGGTAATACGGTATGTCATAAAAAATTTGAAATTTGTCTAATTTTTTTTAAACTAACCCTGAAGACAGCTCTTGAAAAAGCTATTGGAAACTCTTTTTCTTCAAGTGAGGCTGGTTCGGCCGGATAAAAATTCCTGTCATATACGGATTCACAGTCCATATCTAGATCAGGTTCTTGAGTTTCCACAGTTCTATTAGCAGTCAAGGTGGCTATGTAGTCAGTGTCATTGGCTAATACTCTGGCACAATCTATGTGAGCTGTGCTAGAGGGAGGTTTGAAAAAAGGAGTTGTGGATTTGTTGCTTTCAAGTAATGGGTTGGGCGATGTACATGGTTTGGTAAAAATATCACTGCGGGTGAATTGGAACCCAAATGATGCTATAGAGAACCAAGTAATTGCGCGAATAACACAAACGGACTCGATCAAGCATAAAAAAAAGTCAAATTTGCTGATATTATTTACAAACATTATACTAATGATTTACCACCAATTCAATTAATAATGAATTCGAGTTTTGAGTGGTCAGCATTTATAACAAAAGTCTGTGACTATTGATTACGTGAAATGATGACTAGACTACCGGAAATGATCTTTATGTGAACTTTACTAAGGAATATTCAACGATTTTAGTTAAAATAAACTTTGCGTGGATACATTCAAAAGCTTTCAAACCATTTAAGCTACATTCACAATGTAGAGGAAAAGTGAGCACCTTCTAATTTTCAGATCTAAGGCAAGGTCCCGTATACAAGGGATTAGGGTTGGCGGGTACCCGAAATTTTCGGGTACTCGAACCGAACCGATACCCGAAACCCGAAATTGTCGGGTACCCGAACCGAACCGATACTCGAAAAAACCAGGGAAGGAAGCTAAAAAAAGAAAAACCATAAAAAATTAACGTAGAAAAAGTAAAAATTAAATACCTTTGCTTGACCATAGTTGTTCTTGATCAGACGACGCAGGAAAGGAGACTCGGCAATTGAGAAAGGCAAATTGCTGTCAACGATGAAGTCGGTTACCTCACTGGTCAACTCCTGGATCTGTTTTTTTGAGTATGGACTGAAGAGAGTAGCAATTGATTCTATCTTGGGCTTCTTCGGAGCGCTTGAACCCACATCTTTCATCTCAATCGCTGACTTGTGCCTTGCAGAACTGAGATGCTTGGAGAGCGTTGACGTTCCACCATCTTTGGGTAAGTTTAGTTCATCGCCGCAATCGCAAACTGCCTTGTCGCCGACTTTTGAATAGCTTCCACACTTGACTAGGCATTGACTAGGCTTAAAAGAGAACACAATTTTCGGGTACTCGAACCGAACCGATATCCGAAACCCGAAATTGTCGGTTACCCGAACCGATACCCGAAATTTTCGGGTACCCGAACCGAACCGATACCCGAAAACCGAAAAAAAACGGGTTTCGGTTCCAATTACCCGAAAGCGGGTACTCGAACCGCCAACCCTACAAGGGATGCCAAGCAAAAATGATATTTTGAAATTATTTACCAAATGAATTTAGGGCTCAAGGGAAGCCGAATGCAAAAACTGTTTGTCGGAATCGCGTCAAAATAAAAAGTTAGGACAGTTCGAAGTCAGGGGAATTTCTTAGGACGCACTGTATTTTCAGACGGCTAAGAATTTTTCTCCGAAAACAGTGGACGCCCGATTTTTATATTGGACACCTAAAAGGAGATTAGTACAGCCTGCTTTGCGTGAGATACCATGCTCTACACCTAGCAAACCTAGCTTTAACGATATTTTCCAAAGTGCTAGATCCCACGGGATTCCCGCCTTGGGAATCCTGTGGGATTCCGGCGCCTAGTTAGAACCGAGTTTCTGTGATTTTTGACCACACATTGTCACCTCAAGGTCTTAAACGACATACACTTTAAAACTTTGTTGCTCAGCTGGGTGCGACAATTTTTACCCTACTTTGGAGCCTTTTACTATTTCTGCTTGGACTAGATTTTTCGGAGGTTATGTTCATAGCTGCACCGCCGCCGGCGGCACCATGCACCATTAAATGCGCATAAATGAGTCCCCAAATTTTGCATCCGCAAATGTTTAAAGTTTCCGAGTTAAAATTGGAAACGTTCTTATTGTCGTTAACAAGTATGGTCTTTTAACAGGGCTCCCATCGAAATTTTTTGAAAATCAGCGAATTTATTTATAAAATCAGCAATCAGCACCAAAATCAGCGAATTTTGGAAAAGTACCTTTATTCACCGTAATAATTACTTTATTCACCGTTGAATTACGGCGTAATTCTAAAAACAGTAGATATTGAACATTATTTTGTAAATCTCACTGATTTACCCGTCCCTTGCTGCTTTTCGTAATCTCCATGATTCTGCCATATTCAGGTTTGTACACACGCTTTGTTTCCTTCTTTACGCTTGGGTGAGCCATCAAAATTGGTTCTAGAAAAGAGAAGATATTAGAAAACATAACAAACGCTCAAGCAATTAAGAAAAAATTGAGCGAAAAATGAGAAAACGACAAAACATTGACTGAAATGTAAATGAACAGAGGCGCCAATTCAAAAAACAAAGATAATTCCAAACTCAGCGAAAATTATCAAAATCAGCGAATATCAGCGAATCAGCGAATTTATTTTTTCATCAGCACTCCGGCCTCAAAATTAGCGAATCGCTGAGAAATCAGCGAGGATGGGAGCCATGTCTTTTAACCAAGATTTGAAAACACGACCCTACCGGAGTATACCCCCCCCCCCCAAATGAAATTTTTTTTAAAGTGTTTCCAAACACCCTATATCAACCTAAAATCACCTCAGAAGTTCAAAAAGACATTATTTTTGTGTTCTGGTCAATAAAAAATTGAGTTTTGGGCATTTTGAAATTTCGACCATTTGGCTGTTTTACCATGTTTTGGTCACTGGAGCTGGGCAAAAAGAGCCTCTAAATGCATTTTTGATCAAGAGTCTTGCTCGGAATTATGTCTAAGGTAAGTGAGTGCGCGCATCTCTAACCAACCAAGCCCTTTGTGCCCCCGAAGGGGTTGAGATGCCGCACACCCACATACCTTAGACGCTGGACGACTGGATGCATAAAAAATGTATGCATACCAGAGTTTCTTTATGCGTTAGACCACAGTTAACAAAACTATGTTCAAATTTTATCTTTCTGGGGTCAAGGTACTCTCAACCAGGGTTGCCATAATACCATCATTTGATGGCATTTGCCATCTTTTTTGAAATTTTTCCATCTTTATGCCATCATTTTAAAATTTGCCATCTTTTACCATCTTTTCAAAGATTTGCCACCTTTTTGCTATATATTTTTTGCGACGCCATCTTTTTGAATCAATTTTATGTTTTATTAGAAAGTTTTGCCTGCGGCGTTATTTTTGTTAAAATACTTGCCTGCATTGCATCATTTTTTTTAGATGTCAACAGCTTCAAATGAAGATGAATTTATGCAGGTGAATGACGGGGGTTCAGATGTTGATTCATCACGGAACAAGCAGAAAGGTTTCGCACAAAAAGCCGGGCGGAGGACTTTCTAAATTTCTAACGCAATATTCCGAAGAGTACAAAGGGCAATTCATCGAAGCAAGCGAGAAAGGCAACAATAAATTCTACTGCAATTTTTATGCTTTTTTAAAATAAGCAAAATTTTGATTGTTCTTATCTTTAAAATTTTAGTCGGTCACGCTAATTAACTTCACAGCCTTAGAACAAAACGGCTCTAGTTAAGAAGTAGCTCTTTTTCGCATTAGTCTTCCTGTTGTTTTTTATTATTCAACAATTTTTTAATTCTCGCCTTTTGGAATTAATTCTCGCCTTTTCGCCTTTTCAGTAAAAATAATTAAAAGCAATATTGGCTTGAAGACACTGCCATAAAAACAGCGGGGAGCGACCGAGGCAAAAAAAGCCGCTCTTTCTTGACTAGAACCGAAAAATGATGGCCGAAAATTCTAAATAAAATTCACACCCTCTATGCACTGTCCAACTCAAACAGAATTGGTGTTTAAAAACACTGGGGTCCCAAAGCGAATGTAATAGACTGTAATCAAGATTTTCGCAAATGGGGATTCTCAACTTGCTACCATTATTTGGATATTTTTTCACACTCTTTGCTCTGTTAAGTTTGACACTTGACATATTTTATAAATTTGTTATTGTCAAAAACTGATTAAAAATACTAAGTTGACGAAATATATTTTTAATGCAAGTATTTCTCCGATTTTCACCATTTTTAATTTTAGATCCATTCCTAAATCAATCGATCTGCAATGGCTGTTGGAAAGCAGGTGAATTGGTTTTAGCTTTCAAAGTTGAAATTTTAAAGGTACTTATACGGTTCACCCTCATATCGGAATTTTTCAAAACAGGTTTTAACCATTTCTAAGCAATTCTTACACGCTAAAACCGATAAAAACGTTGTTTCCGACCCTTTCTATGAAAAATTTTGACTTTTAGATTTTTACCTGCCTGCCTTCGGCAGGCAACCTACTCAATAGGAAGCCCCTTTGGGGGTACATGGTCCGGGCCAAGGGCTGACCCTTTATATATCAAGAAATATATATCTCTATATCTCTTGTGGTAAAACAGAAAAAGAGCTGCCTGCTTGCAATGTAGAAGGGGTATAAAAAGATTAAAATTAACATTGCAAGGCTGGGAAAATACTACATTGCTGCTACTATCGTGAAATTTTGTTCTTTTGTTAGGGCTTGGAATAATATGCAAATAATTTAACTGTGAATTTTTTATAAGCATTTTTACATTTATATTTTCAGTTTTACATTAGAGTATAGATATATTCTTGATATATTTCTTAATATATAAAGGTCAGCCCTTGGCCTGACCATGTACCAAAAGGCTTCTATTGAGTAGGTTGCCTGCCGAAGGCAAAGGTAGAAAATCTAAAAGTCAAAATTTTTGATGGAAAGTGGTCGGAAACAACGTTTTTATCGGTTTAGCGTGTAAGAATTGCTTAGAAATGGTTAAAACCTGTTTTTTTAAAAAATTCGATATGGGGGGGTTAGAACCGTATAAGTACCATTTAAACATCTTATTAACGGCGTAACACTGCTACCATTTTACTGTTGGTTTGTTAAGCTGAGAAAGTTCAAATGTAAAGTTCCTCTTAATAATAGGATTTTATTTTGCAGAAGAAATCGGCTGAGAACATCAATGCCCGATTGGCCATGGTGACCAAGTCGGGAAAGTACTGCCTTGGCTACAAGCAGACCCTCAAGACACTGCGCTCTGGAAAAGCAAAGCTGGTCATCATCTCCAGCAACACTCCCACCCTCCGGTATGCTCGGCCATCTCACGCCTGGAGATCAATTTTTGCGAAAAATTTTACAAAAACCAATTTTTGTGGTAATGTGTACTTGAAACACATTTTCACACCACAAAATAAGTTTTTTTCAAAAAAAAGTTTGACTAATGTCTGACTTTGCATAAAATTTTAACGATTTTAGGGACTAGACTGGGTTAACACGTCAAGACCGGACTGTGAGACTGGTCGGTTCTGGTGCAGAATTTTATGGAGAATCCGAATTTGCAAACCATTAAAAAAAGCCAGTTAAACTCAAAATTTCGACTAATATCTGAATGGCTTGAAATGGGACCTAGGTATGTTCAGAATAACAACTTGTGCTCAAATATTTTATGTACACATACATGACTTCCATAGCTCGTAAGAAAGCGTAGAGCTTCAGCTTGCTAATGACATATTGTTGAGGAGTTTATGATAACTAAATGAAAATGTTTGTCCGAAGAAATGTGTGTTTTAAAACGTTTTTTGACTTAAATGTGCAAAATTACGTCGGATATGTATTTCTTCTAATGCCGCACATGCGCTTATTTTCAATCACCCGAAAATCGGAAATTTTCCAATTCGATCTAGAGATTTTCGGGTGCTTAACTAAGATCTGAAAAGTGGAATCGGTAGAGCTCGTGGATTAAGAAAATGCATCAAACAGCTTAACAAAATATTTACTCTGCTCCGAGATATAAGTCTTTAAAGTTAGGGGTGTGCGGTAATTAGAGACTGTGCGGCAATTAGAAGAAATACGGTAACTGTCTGTTCAGCAAACCCTACATAACAGAAACAGAAATTGCACCAAAAAAGGCTTTAAGATAGAACAAAACAAAGTATTTTGAGGGTTCAGCGACCGTTTCGAAAAAAATTAACAAATATTTAAAAAATCGGTTTGACAGAAAAACTTTTTACTCGCTAGACTTACCTAAAATTCTGAAACCATATTCGTGTTCAGCATGGTCAATTTGCTTGTAGAGCTGCTCTGAAAAATTAAAAGTCTTTGTCAAGGTTCGAATTCCTCTCAAGACAATAATTATTTCAAATATCGAATTTCTCCCAAGTTTAAATATTTGTTGTCTCAGAAAAATTTGAACTTTGACGAAGACTTTTAATTTTTAAAAGCAGCTCTTCAAGCAAATCGACCACGCTGAACACGAATCCGGTGTCAGAAGTTGAGTTTAGCCCAGCAAAAGTAACGTTTTACGTCAAACCGATTTTTCAAATATTTGTTAATTTTTTTCGAAACGGTCGCTGAACCCTCTAAAGTCCTTCTTTTGTTTTATTTTAAAACATTGTTTGGTGCAGTTTTAATTGCTCTTCAAAATGTTATGTAGGGTTTGCTGAACAGACAGTTATATCCGACGTTATTTTGCACATTTAAGTCAAAAAAACGTTTTGGAAAAACACACAATTATTTCTTCTGGACAAACATTTTTCATTTAGTTATCATAAACTCCTCAACAATATGTCATTAGCAAGCTGAAACTCTACGCTTTCTTACGAGCTATGGAAGTCATGTATATGTACATAAAATATTTGAGCACCAGTTGTAATTCTGAAGATACCTAGGTCCCATTTCAGGCCATTCAGAAAGTGGTCGAAATCTTAATTTTAACTGGCTTTTTTTTTGGTTTGCAGATTCGGATTCTCCATAAAATTCTGCACCAGAACCAACCAGTCTCACAGTGTGGTCTTGGCGTGTTAACCCAGTATAGTCCCTAAAATCGTTAAAATTTTTATTTTGCCAATTTGCAAAAATTTCATTTTGCTTTCATTCGTTTCGCAAAAATTCCATTTGAAAAAATAAGCCTGGATAACCCGTCACACTTTTTCCCACATCGAGTGACCGATTATCGATGTTTTGTTTTTATGATTTTTTAAAATGGATTTCTAAAACAAACCGTCGTGAAAATTGTAATGCGACATTTAGTACAAGACTATTAAAACAAGCAAAAGCTCTCAAAAATGAAGGTGAAAAAAGTGTCGGATTCTAGGTGGGAACGAACTTGAGGTGGTATTGCGTTATCCAGATTTGACTGTACAGTTTTGTTCAGTTACAGTCGAACCTGTCTATAACATAACAAAAAAATCGGAAAAAATTTAAAAATCGGGCATGACCCTTCCTGCCCGGTCGATTCCCGATTTTTGGGTGGCAAGCCACGGGAACCTCCATGTATTCAGCCAGTTTTAGACACAAAAGACTTTATTCAAACAAATCAAACGAAACAAAGAAACAAAACAAAGCTAACTTGTTACTCAAAATGGAATCCTTTCGCTTGGATGCAAGCTTCTACCCTCCCTGGGAAATCGTCTACGATGCGCTCGAGAGTTAACATTGCCTTAAAAAAGAAGTTGTAATGCACAGAGTAGTCGACAATAACAAACAATGCAAAAAATCGATGCAGCACACACGAAAATTATTAACCAAACGTACGTACAACAAAAATGAAGAAAACAGAAAATTTCAAAAATTTTCCGAATTTTTTTGCGCCACCCTGTATATAACATAAAACTCTATATAGAATAACTCAAAGATCAGCTCGGTTGGTCTGATTGAAATGAGACCAAAGTGAACCTCTACATAACATAACTTTTACCTCTATATAACATAAAACTCTGTATAACATAAGGTTTTTCCTGGCCGCACCCGAAAAACATCCTCTATAAAACATAAATCGCTTAAATTTCTCAAAAACTCAGATTTGTTCTGTCTAGATAAGAAATTTGTTTACATTCAGGTAGTCATGAGGTTGTGGGACATTTCCGAGTCGTCATTTCCGAGTCGGCCGTTTCCGAGTCGGCCGTTTCCGAGTCGGACATGTCCGAGTCTAGCACAAAAACGTTAAATTGTCGCTTTTCTTGCAGCTCAGTTCTTTTTGTTGTTTGTTGAATAAAATTGCTGCTTTAAACTTCAGCCATCGAAAAGGAAAAAAAGAAATTATGTTAGGGTTGATTCAAATTTTGACTAGAAGAGGATTTGGTTGATTTCAAACATAGACTCGGAAATGTCCGACTCGGAAACGGCGACTCGGAAACGGCGACTCGGAAATGTCCCACAACGAGTCATGAATCAAAAATTGTCATTTTCTTTTGTGTTTCTCGTTTGTGATGCGTAATTATATTTTTGGAATGGTTACTCTATGTAACATAACTTCTATATAACATAACGTTTTTGGTGGTCCCTTGAATTATGTTATATAGAGGTTCGACTGCAACTGTATACAGTCGATTTCGGTTCAGTTTTTCGGCATTATCGACATCACTGCTATAAATTTAAACAATTGTTTTGTTTTTTAGAAAGAGTGAGATCGAGTACTACGCCATGTTGTCGAAGACTGGTGTTCATGAGTACCACGGAAACAACATTGAGCTGGGTACCGCCTGTGGGAAACTGTTCCGTGTGTCTATGCTGTCCATCACCGATGCTGGTGACTCCGACATTATCAGATCTGTGCCATCAGAGGCTTGAGTGTGTTGTCCTTGTTGATCCTTCTATTTGTTCGTTGTTAAATAAAGAACGTTGATATTCCCCCACACCTATTGATAATTATGCAATCGTTGAACGAGGACCTGCAATTTCTTACAACTTGTTTTTATGCTTTTGAAAATGTGTATAAAATGGTATTGTAGGTGTGTGCTGCAAGAGCTATGTCTGCTCCACGCAGTTTTCCGTTTTTTATTGGTGTTGCGGGTGGTACTGCCTCTGGAAAGGTGAATTAAAGTTAATAGAGTATAATAAGTAAAAAAGAGTTATAATAGCAAGATTATTGTAATCAAAACTAAGTTTTGACAATAGATCAAGGATTGTCTGAAGTCTAGGATTATCTAAGCAATAGTCAACCCAATCAACCCTCAATCCAATAAATCGGACTGGAATGAGAAACTCAAATCCTAGGGTGCCAAATTATCTAGAATCAATTTTGATTATAAAATATTTTGGCATTTTTACTTAAAAAATATTAAGAATTTCTATTTAAACCAAATGTTTTTTTCAAATTTTGAGATCACCCGACATAAAAATGCCATTTTTCGAAAAATGCTAAAAATTATTAGTCTTGAAGACAGGACGAGAATCCTGCCAGAGAAGTGTTTCCCTGTTTCCATTTTCTACCAGCTGAAACATCGTTAGAGGAAACATCGTTTTAAGATCATAAATTAAAAAGAAAACACACATTATGAAATTTGCATCTCAGGAATATTTTTGGAACACAACCAACTCGCCAACGAAAAAGACTCGCCAACGTTAAAACTGGTAACACTATAGAATGCCTCCCAGCCAGCGAAAAATTTACTCATACCGAAGGGGGAAGGACCCGTTCCATTTTGATTCTCGTGCTCTGAAACGGCACGGAAACACTTTGGTTTCTGAAAAATCGAAAAAAAAATTTTCGGTTCGCCTTGGTCCCCCAAGGTGATGAAACTAGAAAAATTCGGAAAAAATTGTTTTTTAAATTCCCGCCAAAACATTTTTTAAGGGAATAAGGGCTGTATTGGGAGTGGAAGGGAATAAAAGGGGGCCACTTTTATGGCAAAACGATTCTGTGGTTCTATAGTCTAGCTAAAAGAGCTATTTATACGAAAGTTGGTCCAAAAAACAACACATATTTTCCCAATAAACATTTTTAAATTTCAAAAATTTATGGCTGAAAAAGTCTTATTATAGATTAAAGCGAAAACACACATTATAAAATTTGCATCTCAGGAATATTTTTGGAACACAACCAACTCGCCAACGTAAAATCTTGCGAGTTTTTGCGTTGGCGAGATTTTTAGCGTTGGCGGGCTTTGCAGTTTGCGAGTTTTCTCGTTGGTGAGTCGGTTGCGTCCCATATTTTTTAAATTCTAAATTTGTAGAAAAAACCCAAAGCAATCTTTTCTTGTTTTTGCACAAGAATTCTACAGAAAAGTTTGTTGAATAATGTTGCATTTTTCTAGTAAATTTTTTTCATTTTTCGATGTTTTGTCGTAGAGATTTGTCGCTTGAAAAAGTAATTAGTGTTTTGTGAAATCCAAAAATCACATTAGCTAGCGGGTGGTATTTAATTCTGCCCGCTAATCTCTGAAAATTGCCCACTAATTTTTGGAAAAATGCTCGCTTATTATAGGGGAGATTATTTTTCAATGGCGTCCTAGGAGGGCGACTTATCAGAGGGGCGGCTTATTTTTCAATGGCGTCCTAGGAGGGCGACTTATCAGAGGGGGCGGCTTATTTTTCAATGGCGTCCTAGGAGGGCGACTTATCAGAGGGGGCGGCTTATTTTTCAATGGCGTCCTAGGAGCGACTTATCAGAGGGGGCGGCTTATTTTTCAATGGCGTCCTAGGAGGCGACTTATCAGAGGGGGCGGCTTATTTTTCAATGGCGTCCTAGGAGGGCGACTTATCAGAGGGGGCGGCTTATTTTCAATGGCGTCCTAGGAGGCGACTTATCAGAGGGCGGCTTATTTTTCAATGGCGTCCTAGGAGGGCGACTTATCAGAGGGGGCTTATTTTTCAATGGCGTCCTAGGAGGGCGACTTATCAGAGGGGGCTTATTTTTCAATGGCGTCCTAGGAGGGCGACTTATCAGAGGGGGGGCTTATTTTTCAATGGCGTCCTAGGAGGGCGACTTATCAGAGGGGGGCTTATTTTTCAATGGCGTCCTAGGAGGGCGACTTATCAGAGGGGGCGGCTTATTAGGAGGGCTGCTTATTAGGAGGGGCGGCTTATTAGGAGGGGCTGCTTATTAGGAGGGGGCGGCCTATTAGAGGAAATACCGTAACTTGGTTTTTTTTCAATAACAATAACTTATTAACAATAAAATTGGCGAATTAACTATTGTGTTGAAGGCCTATAATTGCAGACGTCCGTGTGCGGCCAGATAGTGCATGCTCTGAACAATGACAGAATGGCCGCTTCTGATGGAGTCAGAGTCGCGTGGTTTCCATTTCTCAAGGTAGATTGTGGACATCTGGCAAAAATAAAGGAAAAATGCCCACCATTTTAGATTCCTTTTATCGGAATCTGAGAGACCAAGACTTGGAGAAGGCCCGCAGGGGGGATTTCAACTTTGACCATCCGGATGCCTTTGAAAGTAAACAATAAATAAAATTTAATCTCTTGAAACCACAAAAAATTACTTCAGGTACTTTGTTGTTAAATGTTTTACAAGATTTGAAGCAAGGAAAATCAGTGCAAATACCCAAATACGACTATTTACACCATTCAAGGTTTTTAGCGAAAATTTTGATTAGGTTCACTATGATTTTCTTTGTCAGAATTTTGGATCAATTTGAAAGGATAGATTCGGCAGATGTGATTTTAGTGGAAGGAATTTTGGTAAGTTAATTTTTAGAAAAAAATTATGTTAGGAACGAGGTGATAATTAAATTTTTGGTATCCTATAGTACTCATCCGGCTCATCCAGTATTTGGCATGTGTGGGTGGGTGGTTGGATGGTTAACGCTTTTTCACTTCGAAGGCCAGAACGGGTCGTAGATAGCGAAATCACTTTTGTCGCCAATACCATCGTGTTCCCAGAATGTGGCGTTTTAAAAAAGAACAGGCGAAAAAAATGAGTTCTAATAGGGGATATACCTATTTTTATGAATGAAGTCATAGCCCCTCACTGAAATTTCGAAATACTATAGAGGCGCCGATAGGCGCCTGCTTCCCTTGTTTTTAATAACTTGGAGTCGGTAGAAAAATGGTTATAACTGATTTGGTTTGCAAAAAAGCTGAAATATTCCACAAAAAAAATTTGAACAAAGCGGAAAAATGCCTGCGTTTGTGGAAAAGGTGTCCATTTTTTTGCTTTAGTTTGTTTTAGTCATAGAGGCATCAATATGTTTACTTTTTTAAATGATAACACCAAGAGATAGCCCTGCGATTCTAGTTTGTAACGAGGCATCAGTTGTTGCAATATCTTTGCAAAATATAGCACAAAAAGGGGAAAGTATGAACAAAGTAATAAAAATAATTTGGTTCATACTTTGCCTTTTTGTGAAATTTTGCAAAGATGTTTGTCTCCACAAATGATACCTCGTTAAAGGAGCATGCCCACGCTAATAAGAGGTGGTGCCCGGGAATTCAAAAATTTTTCCTAGTTATTGAACTTCTGGTTTCTAACAAAACCATACCTAAAATTAAATTCTAGCCCTTGTCTTGTTAGAAACCAAGTTGAAAAATCCGTACAGAAGTCCAGCAATTAGGAAAAATTTTTGAATGCCCCTTTAAGAACTAGAATCGCTGGCCTGCCTACCTGATGGTCTCATTGCTTTAAAAAAAAGTAAGTGCAGTCGAGTCTCGATCAGTGACTTCAAAACTCAACCTTATCCTCAAACTCAACTCCTAAACTCAACTCATCCTCAACTCAACCTCAACTGTGAATTGAGGTTGAGGATGAGGTTGAGTTAAAAAAAAATTAAACTCAACCTCAACTTAAACTCAACCTCAACTATATTTTCAAGTAAAACCTTATACTCAAACTCTACTTAACCTCAACCATAACTTTAACCTCAATCTAGATTCTCCCTTTAAATTTTAACGGCCGCGTGTTCTTTCGCGCTTTTAGGAACTTTATACTTCGGTCACATATAGGGTGCAAACAGGGTTCGTAGATCGAAAATCGCAAAGCAGGATTCTGATTTCAAAAACAGGATTTAGTACAAAAATTTTTGGCGCAGGACAACAAATCCAGACAGCAATAATTTCTTTATTCAACCAATTCAACAACCAGAATCAACAAATCAAAACCGGATCAATATTTTTCGCTACTTTGGGCTTTTGAGCAAATCCTTGTTTCGGAGAAAGTAGTCGAAAACCTCCTCACATTGCAACGGAGCACATTGATAGAGACGAGTGCATTGACAGTGGAAACTTGTAGTCGATTCCTCTCATCAGTCCAAATTCTTTTTGACCAGCGAGAAGACGGTTTCACAATACGCGTTCGAAGGAAGGGACTTAGAAGAGCTCGGACGACCTTCTTCAATTCCAGCATGCCATTGCTCTTGAAGAGGACGATCCACTTCTCTAGAGACGAAAGACTTTGAAAGGCATCCCTTTTGTTGAGCTCCCTGATGTTGATGATCGCCTCAGAAACATCGAGAAAGCACTGATCCGATGAACCTATAAAAATAGAAAAAAGATGCATAAGAAATATTTTGTCTTCTTACCTCAATGAATTTCTTGTATGAACTTGACATTACGGTGTGTGAAGTTCTCGCCTAACTCAAGCCAGTCAAGTGTGTGAGTTCTTCCAGGGAGCAGTCCATTTGTCCAAGTATTCATCCAAATATGTAAGTAAGAGCCAAGGTTCTCTTCTAAAATTCCTGCTTTTCCGAAATCAAAAGCAGGATTTGAACTCAAAAAGCAGGAAATTCCTGCTAAAGCAGGACATCTACGAACCCTGGTGCCAAAGTCAAAGAGACTTTCGATACAACGATCCCCCTCAAGTTCGTTCCCACCTCGGGTCCGACACTTTTTTTTAGCTCGATTTTGAAGCTTCGACCCGCGGGTCTTTTCGGCAAAACTGTTGTTATGTACAAAAGCGATCGGTAAAATCTAAATCCTTGCGATATTTCGGACTAGACTGACCGAAGACAACTGGCAAAAAGCTTCAAAAATCGAGCTAAAAAATTGTCGGATCCGAGGTGGGAACGAACTTTTTGGAGGTTCGTTGTATCGAGACTCGACTGTATATTGGTGTCTTTCTGACTAAAACAAACTAAAACAAAAGAATGGACACCTTTTCCACAAACGCAGACAGTTTTTAAGTATCGTCCCTTGTTTTTTGCGGAACATTTCATCTTTTTCATGGCATATTTGAGCTTTTTTGCAAACCAAATTGTATTTTGCCTAGAAAAACACCGTATTTTCCCTAACTTCTCTTACCTTACAGATTTTCTTTGATGTGGAGCTACGAAAGATGTTTGATCTGAAACTTTTTGTTGATGCTGACCCAGACATTCGACTGGCTCGAAGAGGTTTTTTTACGGACATGCTTGTGCAAAACACCACAAAAAGCAATTATATTTAACTGCTCACTCTTTCAAATTAGTATTGATAAGAGATAATAACCCTTCCCCTCGACCCAAATTTTAGTCAATGTCCTTTCAAATAAAAACTAGCACAATTTGACGAAAATAGCAGAAATAGCCAAAAAGAAACGCTAATAAAAAAATAAAACAGAAAAATGCCATCTTTTTGTGAGAATTCGTTCTGGTTGTGTTTAAATTTATGGTTCAGAGGACACGTAACTGGTTACTGATGTCGAAACGTTTTTTTTTAATAAAATGCGTGTGGGTATGTAACAGGACAAATTCTTATAAAAGGCTGCAATTTTCCGTTAAGAGGTGGCACTTTTCGCTTTTTTGACTAAAACTAAAAAAATTGGAACATTTTCACAAAAATGTGGCATTTTTGCCCAAAAGCAAAATTCAGGAAAGCGACTAGTCACGTTTTTCAACGGTTTTGCACACTTCATGTCTTTAAAAGACTCAAAATTTTAATGTATTAACAATATTTTTAGTCGAGCGTGACACCACTGAAAGAGGTACAAATAAAAAAGAGGAAACCAATTATAGTACATAGTTTCTTTAGGTCGTCCATTGGAATATGTACTCCACCAATATCTCAGCCTTGTGAAGCCGGCATTTGAAGACTTTTGTCTTCCCACCAAAAAATACGCCGATGTAATTATTCCGAGAGGGGCTGATAATGATGTGGCCATTGATTTAGTAGGTCTATACTGAAGAATTAAGAAAACTAAAAAATTTGTTTGTATAGATTGTGGCATTGTAATGCTACAATCATGAAAGCCCTTTGTTATTGTGACTTTGAAATTGCAGATTGTGCAACATATTCAAGAGATTCTTCGTTGTCCCATTAACTTTATGGCTGAGAATTCCAAACGAAATAATTCCAATCACTCGTCTGCCAATGGTTTTAGTGAGCTATCAAAGAGAAAAATTTCCAGGCCACATTGAATTCTTTCATTTAAAGGGCCATTGCCGTCTACGGCCACGATTGTCCCCCGCCAATTCAAAAAATTTTCCTAATCATTGAACTTCTGTACGGATTTTTTAACTTGCTTTTTAACGAAACTTTACCTAGAATTAAATTCTAGGCCTTGTTTTGTTAGAAACCAAGTTGAAAAATCCGTACAGAAGTCCAATGATTAGGCGAAAAATTTTGAATTGGCGCGGGACAATTTAAAACAGGTGGCCACGGTCCTTTAAAATTTTGTTTTCGGTGCGTTTCGAATTACAAATTTCACAGTTATGCAATCGGCTCTCGGTATAACAATCACCCAAAAAGTTTATTGCCGCCTGGGCTCTGACATTTTTTGCACAAATTTTTGAAGTTCTTTATCAGTTTACCTTAGTTATTCTAGTCCGTAATATTGCAAGGTTTCCGATTTGGCCGGTCCTTTTTTTTAATGACATACATTCTGGCAAAAAGACTTTCCGCTCTCAGTAAAACGAACACATCAGACTTACTATAGCGCTGTTGTCTGTGTGTAAGTAACGGACCGGACAAAATGAGGTCACAGATTCGATTCCGCATGTTGGGGAATCATTTTTTTTCGGCGTATTTTTCTGAGAAATCGATATTGTGACCAATACATAAAATGTAGCTAAGAAATAGAGCTACAAAATTTTGTAAGATTCAGATCACGAATAATTTATATTTTTGGGTCAATCGGCCAGTTTAAATTTTTTGGCGTGTTTTTTGCGGTGTTTCTCAGTTTACAATATTCAACTTTGCATGCTTTTTTTACCTGTTTCGTTTGTTTGTTAGTTAAACACTTTAAACGAAGTATCACCGCCATTTCAAGAGCTATTGAATGAGTATAAATGTGGCTTAGCAGTTATACGTGGAAAGGGTCGATATGCTGCTGACAAGAATTCCAGTGGCGGTTTTTTGCCTTATTTTGAAAAAGTTGTTTTTGTTTAACACTTTTTTGGTTCGCACGTGTGTTTATCACTCTCTCTCTGCTCTCTCTTCTTTGCTTCGTGACATTTCAAGTCAAGTAATCGAAGAATCAAGCAGTCTAAGCCGCGTGGTGGTCATTAAAGGTAATGTGACTGCCTTATCCTTCTATGTTTCGGTACAAATATTTTTGGTTCAGTCTTTATCTCTTCTTTGTGGTGTCCCAGAAGAAGTGTCAAGAATCAAGCTGCTAAACCCGAGTGGTGGTCGTTCGGGGTACTGTGACAGTTTTATCCTACTATGTTACTGTATGAATCTTTTTCGGTTAAGTCTGTCTCAACTGGAGTGGCCAAAGAATCAAGTTAAACTGAACCTGCATGGTGGTCGATCAACGTGTGAGTGTTACATTTGTTCATGAACATGTGTACATCTCAAGACAAGTAATCGAAGAATCAAGTGCTATACCCGCGTGGTGGTAATCTCTATTACTTTATTGTGTTAAATTGTGTTTACTAATTTGAATGTTCTGCTGGCGTACAATAAACAGCTTTTCGTATTGAAGTAGTTGAAAATGAAGCAGCGTCTATGTGTTCTATAATATTTTAAGTCAATACTCGACGAAGACCTTCAATGATACATTTAATAATATACAAGTGATGCGTGATTTTTAAGATGCTCAATTCGCTCTTCAAAGCTGATGAAAATGTTCGGTGGCTCAGTGCTGGTCTGGCAAGAAATGTGGACAGCAGCTGGGTCGTGGTCATAGTGACCGCCCGTCCGGACGGCGCCAAAAAACCGCACGGTCGGACGGCCGGCCAAACCGGCCGTCCGAGCGGCCGGCCCGGACGGCCGGCAAAACGTCCAAGACGGCAGACGGCCGGCAACGACAAACTCGGACGGAACGGCCGACGGCCGGTCCGTCTGAGATCGTCCTTCATTATACCGAACGAATTTTGGAAGAAAAAAATGTTTTTGTTTTTTTATGTTGAAAAACTATGTTTATTTCATTCAACATGTATAATAACTAATCACAAAAAGCTTTTTATTCAAACGTTTACGATCTCGCAGTTTGTTTCTCAATTCATCAAGATATTTTTCAAGTAGCTGTTGTGTTTCTTCTGAAGAATCTCCGTCAAAGTAATCAATTCCTTGGTTCACAACAACATCTATTCCAATAAAATTTTGGACAAACGAGGTAAAGACACTAACTATTTCTAAAACAACAAAAAGTTCAGCCAGATGGACCGATAAAAAAGTTAGCAATCGATATTTTGATAATTCCTGCTTCGTCTGGTGCTGCTGAAAGGATCTTTTCCATAAAGACAATGCCTGCGGAAGGAAGAAGAGTGGGTATCAACGAAGAACTCTTAAAGTCTCGAACACTTCTGACATATAACTCGATATATATTTCTTAAGTTGCTTAATTATTTCAATAAAAATCAATTTTTAAGTAAAAATTTGTCAGAACTTTTTCGCTATTTGAGCAAACCAAATCGACGGCCAGCGTTGAAAATTAGCTAACGTTATACCCCCAAATGAAATTTTTTTGAACTTTTTCAAAACACCATTTTAACCATTTTTAAGCATTTCCTACACGCTGAACACGATAAAAGGTGTTTTCACCTACTTTTCTATAAAAGTCGATTTTTAAAATCTTGAATTTTGGTATTTTTAGTTGATTTCTGTTTATTATAACTTAGTAAATCAGATGTTGAAGGTACCTAGGCCCCAAAAGATGGAATTTGAACATAGTTTTGTTAACTGCGGCCTACCGCATAAAACTCTGGTATGCATACATTTTTATGCATCCAGAGTCACTTTCAGTGATTTGCGTCTAAGGTATGTGGTGTGCGCATCTCAACCCCAAAACAAAGCCCCTGCGCCCCCGAAGGGCTGGTTGGTTAGAAGATGCGCACTCACTTACTGACATGATTCCGTCAAGACTCTTGATCAAAAATGCATTTAGAGGCTCTTTTTGCCCAGCTCCAGTGACAAAACATGTTAAAACAGCCAAATGGTCGAAATTTCAAAATGCCCAAAACTCAATTTTTTATTGAACAGAACACAAAAATAATGTCTTTTGAACTTCTGAGGTGATTTTAGGTTGATATAGGGTGTTTGAAACACTTTAAAAAATTTCATTTGGTGGGGGGGTATACTCCGGTAGGGTCAAAATTTTAATCGGACGGCCGGCAGACGGCCGGCCATTAAAATTTCGGACGGCCGGTTGGACGGCCGGTCAAAAACGTCTAAGACGGGGACGGGACGCCGTCCAAATTTTAAGAAGCGCGGTCACTATGGTCGTGGTGTTTGCGAAGCAGAAAAAGAAGAAGAGTATCGGCTCTCTAAAACCGATTCAAAAGAGAAACAACTCTATAAAATTATCAAAACCTGAAAAAGAATTAAAATTATATACGAACAAGGTTTGGAACATGATAAGAGGAGGCAATAGTGGGAACGAACAAAAAGACCAAGATAAGCATTTATAAGTCGAACAAATCTAAATTAAGCAAAGTTGTAGAAAAAAGTGAAAAAATGATATTAATAGCAGAAAAGACGCAAATAGTGGAAACCGATGTGCAGCAATTGAAAATGAGTAAAACGTTAGGAATGAATGATACCTGCATTTATGCATATCTGTCACTTTTATCTGTAGAATCTCATAGAAAGGTTATCGTAATTTCACCTTATTATAGTATGAGAGCACGAGGATTTAACGAGAATCTGTATTTCGGAAATATAAATGAATCAATCAGACTTTTAGCTTTGAAAAATAAAATCTTTAAATTGAATTTTAATTTTACTTTTTAAAAAGTGCTTTTGAAAGGACCAGCAAAAACGAGAGCGGCCCGTAGGGCTCCAAGCAATAGTAATTTCAAAAAAGGGGTTCGTTATATCGAAAGCTTTGTGTCTTTTTTGGCAGCACTGATGCCATTTACAGAAACGACCGGCAAAATAGGAATCCTTGCCATATTTTGTACTATACAAGCCAAATACAACTGGCAAAACACGGGAACTTTAGGGTGATCGTTATATCGAGAATTAACTGTACAAGCTATTAATTTATTGTTTTTTTGTAAGAACGTCTTGGTTTTAGACAATTCTCTCATTGCAGTAATCTAAACGTGTGTGAAATATGTGCTGGTAGAACAGCAATTATTCCATTGTTCACTTGATTTTTCCATCCAAAACTTGCTTTTTACATTAGCTCTTGTTGTTAGCATTCAACTCTTGTAAAAAAATAAATCACATTGCAAGTTGCCATATATGTATTGGAACCTTTGTTTTGTCTTTTTTTACCTGGACTACTCTCATCATTCTCACTGGTATCATTCTTCTAGCTCATGGATTTTCCAAACTTTATCAACGGGAGGCCATGTAAATCGTGCACTAGTGCTGAAGAAATGATGATGTGGAGTAAGAAATTAGCAGCAAAGAAAGAAGCAAACAAAGCCAGTTCCAACAGCAAAGCAGATGAGAAGACGCCGGTTGTCAAACGCTCAGACTGTCCAGTAAGTAAGTGCACTCAACTATTTCATACAGTCGTCAAACACTGAATTTTGTTTAGATAAAGACGAGCTTGGTCGTTCAACATGGAATTTGCTTCATACAAGTAGGATTTTTTAAACTTTTTCACTTTCACAAAGACCATTGTTACAGTCGCAGCCGTTTTTCCTGACAAGCCGTCTGATACGCAAAAGAAAGATGTTGTTGACACATTAACCAGTCTCTCAAAGGTTACTTTTGCAATCGATTTCGTGATATTGAGTATTTCTTGCAGACGTATCCCTGTGCACATTGTGCGGAAGATTTTCGAAAGGATTTGGTTGAACATCCTCCTCAAGTCGAAGACAGGGAGAAATTGTCGAAGTGGATGTGAGTCATTCCCTGTATACACTATCACATTTTTATAGCTGTAATAACGTAAAAAGTGGGAAGCCAACCTACTAGGCTGCACGTGTAGGATTCATAGAATAGTAGTAATTTTAACATCTCCCCTTTTGAGACGAATGCATATTTCAATGGACTTTAGTGAACCGTTCACCTTGGCTACTGGAATTCAGAGAAAATACCTTGTACCTTATAGAGATATATCCCTCGTGCAAGTTAGTTAGTTAGCACGGCCATGAAATATACTTATTGTTTTTTTCGTACCCTTTTTACCCTTTTTCGCACCTACTTCCTCGATCCTTTATTAGTATAGGACTAGGTGACTAATGGATGTTAGACCCCATGGGCACACCTCGCATTAGCAGTAGCACCTATGGCAGGGGAACGCCGGAGGGTATTATAGTAAGAAATAGTAGGGGGCGATTTTAAGTGTCCGGAAACTGCGGGATCGAACTTTCGACTGCGCCATTTGTAATAACGTAAAAGTGGGAAGGGGAACCCACTAGGCTACACGTGTAGGACTCATAGAATAGTAGTAGTTTTACTCATATGTAACAATAGCTTATCCATTTTAGGTGTGAACTGCACAACAGAGTCAATGAGAAGATTGGAAAGGATATTTTTGACTGCAGCCGGACGAATGAAAGGCAATTTTTTCTGTTATCATGAAAAACATTTATTTGTGGTCATGAATGTTTGTTTCAGGTGGTTCGAAGGGTGGAGAGATGGATCTTGCGACTAGTTTCCTAATTGTATATTGAAATTGTTTTCGTTAGTTGTTTAATAGAAAAAAATTTTTGGTTAAATTTTTTATCTATTTCTTATTCTTCTTTTGATGGTAAAAATCCGAGTGTTCTTTGTTCAATAAGTAGAAGCATACGGCTCACTGTCAAATTTTGCTTTTATTTTAGCGCGACAGTTGATTAAACCTTACAATGGTAGTCATTTTCGTAAAATATGTAAAATTTTACCTGCAATTTGTAGAGTCTTGCTTCAATCTGGAATATAGCTAGGAGAGACATCGAAATTCCGAAATCAGCTCCTACAGAAATTTATATCGAGAAGCATAAAGAATTTATTTTGAAGTATGGACGTGACAGAGAGTCTTACGTAGGGGTTTTTAGATACTTTTATTGTGCTGAATCACAGGGTTTCTTACATTTAGGAATACATAATGGCTGTAAGTTAATTTTATATTTTACCCCTTCCAGAAGTTTGCCGTCGGCTGTGTAGTTCATAATTTTAGGAATACCTACGGATGAGTGGACTGTATTGGTGCTTGGCATCGTTGGATGTTCTTGGAGCTGTCGATGAAGCGGACAAAGAGTTCATATGGAATTTCGTCAAGGAGAATCAGAATGCGGATGGAGGATTTGCCGCTGCAACGCGACATGATTCACACCTACTCCACACGCTCAGTGCAATTCAGGTTTCAAACGTTTTTTTATCATTGATCGAATGTATCATTTTCAGGTCCTTGTCATTCTCAATAAGCTAGACTCCATCGATGTCGAGAGGACTGTGGAATACATCAAGTCGCTTCAAAATGAAGATGGCAGTTTCAGTGGTGATAAACTAGGTAAGAGGTTGTCTAGCTTTTTGGTCTGTGTTTTTGATAAGTAGCTGTGTTAAAATAGAGAAATCAATAGAATCAATAAAATAGAGAGATCCGTATATTGATAAGTCATAAAATTGTCTATGTAACCCGCGCTTAATTTAAGACTGACCTGCTATAAAGCTTCGCATCTTTAGTAGTCTAAGGTAATACGCACTCTCCCTGGTTGTGAGTATGAGTTTCATTTCGGCTAGATTCACATGAGGCGTGAGTGTGACTGTGAGTTTACCTTATTCCCTCTAATAAGCGCCCACCCACAGCTTTGAAGACCTATATCTCAATCCGGAGTGCATCGCTGTTTCTTGCATTTTCTTAACTTCTACGAGCTTTACCAATTTAGTTTTGGTCAGGCACCAAAATTTTTTAGATCAACTTCAATTTTTTAGATTTTCTGGGGTCTAAAAACTAAGCACCCATTGGTATTTATTGGATAAATGCGTTACAGGTAATATGAGGGGTGTTCTGGGATCACAGTGGGAGTTTAAGTTTTAGGTGGAGTTGTGAAAAATGGTCTGCTTGAGAGTGTTCTGAGAATATTTACGATGTTGGGAAAAGACATTCATTATTGTCGGCATTTAAAAGGAGTTGATTTTTTCATTGATATTGTATTTTTTCATTGATATTGTATTTTTTCATTGATATTGTATTTTTTCGCCAGATACCGAAGTTGTTTTTAAGCCTAGAGTGATGTAATTGGTAGAAGGCGAAAGAAAAATGTGATGCTGTTGATTCATAGATTGATAATTGCAGTGGTAACTGTGTTATTTATATTTTTCGATGGTCATTTTTGGCACATAAATAAGTGGGAAGCTGAATGGAATGTTGTTCCCCTCCTTCTACTTCTAATGTTACGTTCCAAGTGTGCGATTCATAAGACTTTTTTATATGCGCTAAAATTGAGCATTAAAAGCTTATAGCTTAGAAGATTTCCATAATTGTTGCTGTTTCAGGTGAAGTTGACACACGATTCTCGTTTTGCGCTTTGGCAGCCCTTCATTTCTTGGACCGGTTGGACGCGATTAATGTGAAGAAGGCAGTGGAATTTGTTATCAGGTTAGTTTTGTAAATATCTTTAGAGCAGAAGCGGGTTAATATAGCCTGTGTGTGATTTGAAATTTTGAGTCTTTATGACTTTCTTTCCTACTTATCGTATATTTTCTAATAAAAGTCCACGGACTTGTATTTTTTAACCCCACTGGGACGCGAAATATTCAAGATCGATCTCGGAATTTTCGGGAAATACGGTACCGATAAATTTCACAACCCTAGTTTAACTCATCTGCGAGCTTATTAAGAGCAATATTATTAAGCAGAATTGGATTTAAAAAAAAATTACGGTTCTTTTTGTATTAAAATCGCGATAAGATCTATATTGGTGTTTGAGAAATGACATTTTGAATTCGGCGATTTGGCCGGACATGACATAGCTATGACCTAACCATAACTTATATACATGCGGAAAAGTGTGATGAAAGTGAAAGTTTTGAGGTATACCCTTTTCAATTTTTGACGATCTAAAACTTTCAGATGTCATAATTTCGATGGTGGGTTTGGTACTCGGCCAGGAAGTGAAAGTCACGCTGGGCAGGTAATTGTTAGCTTTCTCTAGTAATTTAATCGGCTTTAGTTTAGAATACCCCCCCTCCAAAATTAGACCTTCTTAAAATCGCTATAACTACCCTTTGGAACAACAAGTTTAGGCTTAGCCCTTAGGCTCAAGGGTAGGCCAGCGTACGGAAGTAGTGACTAATAAATTTTCATAGGTCTAGGACATATATAAGTGTGCTCTTTACTTAAGTTTTAGAAAGCATAAGTTGGGGGGGGGAATATTCTGTACGAGGGTCATTTAATCCTAAATTGTTGCGTTTAGGTTTATTGTTGTCTCGGAGCTTTGGCTATTGCTGGTTGCCTGGAACTAATTGACACGGATCGAACAGGGGGAATGGTAATTCATTTCTTAATGTAGAATTATTGTACACTTTCGATTCAGGCTAGCTGAACGTCAATGTCCGTCAGGTGGATTGTGCGGTAGGTTTGTTGTTTTGAACTTTAATTGCACCAGATAATCGTGTTTTTGTAGGTAGACCAGAAAAATTACCAGGTATTAACCATGCTGAAAACATTTGACAGTCCGTATTAAAAAGCATAGTGGTTTGCAGATGTTTGCTACTCTTGGTGGGTATTGGCGTCTCTTGGGATCATAAAAAAGCTCCACTGGATTGACAAGGTAATTTTAAGCACTCTTCATATAAGTTATGTGCGTTAAAAATGCCAGTTTATAGAATTCTCTCACGAAATTTATACTAGCCTCTCAAGATGATGAATCCGGCGGCATAGCAGATCGACCTGAAGACGCGGTAATAAATATTTATAGTGTCCTATCTTTATTGGGTCAGTTGTATTTGTTTCAGGCTGATCCATTCCACACTGTTTTTGGTCTTTCCGGATTAAGCCTACTTGATTATCCCGGCCTTGAACCGGTGGACGCCGTCTTTTGCATGACTAAGAAGAGCCTCGGGAAATTTGCTTTCATTTAAGTTCGATAACATTTATTATTGTGCTACTCTGTGTGTTGTGATCTCTTGCTGAATAAAATCCTATGATGTATGTGGCGTTAAACTTTATTGGATATATGGTGCAGCTCTTGTTTGACCTTTCCGATAGATATGTCACCTGTGAATTCGAGTGTTCTACCATTTCGCCTCCTGCTGATTATTGGACGTTTTTTCTGCATGACTAAGGAATGCTATAAAAATATAAAGTAAGCTATCGCGATAAACTTGATGTGTGGATATTATGCCTTTCCAATCTATTTATCCTAATGTATTTTTGAGGTAGCTGCCGTTTAAGCTCATTTAAAAACACTTCCTTTGTTTCGAACAACCTCTATCCTGACTTGAAATAGTGTTCACAGCATTACGTTTTGGAATACTTCTTCAAGGTGATTCGTATATGCAAGTTATCAATCAAATCGACTGTCTACAATTTAGGTCAGGTTAGCTATCGCTACTTACTTATAAGATTCTAGTTAAATTCTAATTATTTCGGTACCCCAGATATTAGTTAAAATCTATGATTATTGGAGAGCTACTTAGTTTTTTATAACTGAGTATATTAGTTTTTTTTGGCAAAATATATTTATTAAAAAAAAAGTCATGGCATCCCTGTTGTAGGTGGTAATTAGGGGGGTCAGAACCAGGGTTGATGCATGGAAAACTTTCCATGCAGCAATCCCGGAAGAAACTGGGAAGCTGTACCCCAGATCTTAGTTAAAATCTATGATTATTGGTGAGCTACTTAAGCTACCAAAGCTGCAACTCAAAGCTGTGTGTAAATCTCTTTACCGTGAACGATTCAGCCAAAACTCTTTTTTTGCTCAAGCTTCTAAAGCACGTACTCAAAATAGAAATAGGAGCATGAACGAAATTTATTATTTGGAGTACTCCGCAGCAATGAAACGGCAACTAGAAAATGAAGCTGAGGCAATATACAATGTAATTGTGTTGAGATTCCTCCCAATTTTTCTGATAATGCATGTACAGGGTCGGAGAATATGCGTCTGACTGTTTCTGCAACTGTGACGATTAACTTTCTTGAGACGGCCTGTTGCACCAAGAGCCGATTATGCTGCTCCACTGCACTTGTCTTTCACACATCGCCAATTTTGATCGGTTTTGCTGGTCACACTATGACACTTGGGTCACACTAACTTCACCGATTTTTTTATTTGAAATTTTGTTTTCTTATCTCAGATGTTTTTACAACATCTTTCAGCTGAAATTTTTCTCTATCGATTGAGTGGTCAAACGTCTCAGTTAAAAATAATTTTTGACAAAATCACATGAAGTGTGACTTTAAAACCACACCTTTTATGAAAATTTGCAGAATGAACTGCCAATGAACACAGGAAAATAAGATAGCTGCAAAATATTCCCTTCAAGACACAAATTACAATATTAAAAAAAGTCGGCGGAAATGAGTCGGCGGAAATGAGTCGGCGGAAATGAGTCGGCGGAAATGAGTCGGCGGAAATGAGTCGGCGGAAATGAGTCGGCGGAAATGAGTCGGCGGAAATGAGTCGGCGGAAATGAGTTGGCGGAAATGAGTTCGGCGGAAATGGTCGGCGGAAATGAGTCGGCGGAAATGAGTCGGCGGAAATGAGTGGTAACGGCGTAGGTAGCTCCTTGCCGCATCGATTTACCCAGGAAAATCGATAATTAAACTACCTAGGGGCTCTTCGACACGAAACACAAAAGATGTACATGAAAAACAATGGGAATAAGTTAAATGTAAAAAATTCATAATAAAAGAATTTTCAAAGTTTGTAACAGAACAAATTTGGCCGTTACATAAAAACCGAATTTTGTAAATAAATTCTAACTAAAATACCTAGCAATGATGTTCTAGAGTTTTATGGGTTATTTTCCCTAAATCTTCAAAGTTCGTATAAATGCACCTTTAGAATGAAAAAAATAAATTTGCGTGTATTTCTGAGGTTATCAGCTCAATATGCCGGTTTGATAACATTGAACGCCTTTCTATAGAGAATGTTCGGCATTGCTCGAAAACTAATTTAGGACAGGATCTGGTCAGTAAGCAGCTTCTCTCCAAAAATTCTCAACCAGAAACAGCAAAAAAAATCAATTTAGAAACAAACAACCTGAACACCGAGTCTAGACAAGTTACCCGACCGAAAATTAAAAAATAAACTAACACCGATAACCGGGTTCAAGGAAAGTGCCTTTTTGATATCCAAATTCCACCATAGTTTTCTTTCTCGAAGAGATTTAAAAAAAATAAAGAAATATTTTTGAAGACAAAAAATCATGCTAATCCTGCTTCACACACGTTCTTTTAAAGGACCCTGTCTCTTCCTTATCATGAAAATTTCAAAGATTTGAATGCGCGCGGGACCACACGCATTTTGTCAATAATATTTTCGAATTGTTTTTTTGATTGCTTTTATTGTTTAGAAAATAAATTTGTAAATTTGTTCAAAACTTATAACCATTGACTAGTCGAGCCCAACGTTGCTTGACAATGCCAGATCGGACAAGTAAAGTCGAGTCTCGATTAACGATCACCCGATATAACGATCACTCAGTTAACGATCACCTGAGACAAGTTTGGATTTTGGTCTGAACTAAATTAAGGCAAAGTCTCGATACAACGATCCTCTAGATTTAACGATCACCTCGGTTTAACGATCACCCGATCGGTAAAAGTAAATTTGTGATACTGACACAAAAAAAACGTATTTTGAATTGCCACATTGTTTTTTAGGAAAAAGCCCTGGAACTGGCGGACGTCTCGGAATCGAAGGCTTCAAGGCAAGTGTGGGCTGGCTGGAAAAAATTCAAACATCGCCATTCGATCAAGTTCCACACCAATCAGGGAGAAGCCGGGAAATCGACATGGAAGCTCTGGGCGTTGGCAACAAACCCTTCTCCAACAAGCCATCGCAAAGTTCTCGCCCGACGATGTCTTTAATGGTGAAACAGGTCTCTTTTGGCAGCTCCTCCCAACAAAACACTGGCATTCAAAAGTTGTGTATTTTTATTTGAATATTCATTGTTTCTAATATTTTTTACAGGTGAGCGATTCACGTCCGTGCAAGTACTGTGCAAGTAGAGTCGGCGGCATAATTAACGAAACGGCTGTGCTAGAGGCTGGATCAAAAAGAATGAAATTCATATCGTAGAGCTGTGCCGCCAAAATTAACTGCTTCGCTTCACCCCATTGTTTGCAAACCCGATATTTAGTCATATAGTCGCCGAGATTGTCACGGTCTTCCAGATAATCGGTCCATCCTTTGTCCATGTTTGCTTCCAACTAGATCATCAGCTCCCTGCGCACATCCAAATGCCTGTTCTGATCGTTGTACACAATCTTTGCAATTGACCTGAACATGATCACATTCAAACTTTATTATTGGTAAAAGACAGACCTGTAGAAGCAATTGCCGTCTCTAACTACTGTCCATTCTTCAGTGGGACCATCCCATTGATGATTGTACCGACAACTTAAGTTCAGCATCAGACCTTCTTCTTTGGTTCTTCTTAATGTCGTAAAATTTAAGTATTTATTTCACGAGCTTTTGATTTTTATTTGGCATAAAAATTTTTCACCCTATAATTCACCCAATAAACCGGAAACGAGTTGTTCCGATGAAAAATTTGTCACTTCCAAACCAAATTACAAGACAAAAAAGCATAGGAAAGTATATCGTAACTTTATTTAACTATTTTCAACAACATTTCAAGTATCTTTCAAAGCAATAAGAAGACCTTGAGCCCACTCTTTCTGGCCCAATCTCTTCGCATCACCATCCGCCCACCGATTCACTTGGAGAAGAATTTGCTCAATCTCTGTTTACATCTTCAGTCCGCCTAGGTTTGATCACACCGTTCACCCAATTCTAAAAAACGTAGAGAAAGGTTGAATATTACGCAGTAAATATTACGCTGTAAAGAAGCGAGAAATCGCCACGATAAGACTCACGAAGCTTGATAAAAAAAGTTCCATATTGACGGCTGTGATTTGATTTCTTTCTGCAGTTTGTTGTTGTTGCTCTCGCTCGGATTGTTGTGGCATGGTCTTCCTTCGATCACACTGCGGTAATGATTAGAAATGTCAATTGAGTAGAGCAGTTTTCTGCCATTTATCTCTCCACTCGGTTGGACACCTATTTCCCCATGCTCGGATTCTGGCATATCTTCCGCTTCATCGTAGCTGTCGAAGTCGTCGCTCATACTGCAGCCTGAAACGAAACATGAAGAATTGCAGACGAAACAAAATGACATATAATGAGAAAAAAGTAGCGGTCAAATTTGAACAGCTGTCAATTTAGCGGCGGTCAAAATGTACTTGCGATCAATTCAGTGGCGGTCAAATTAGTAACGGTCAGTTTAGTGGCGGTTGAACGTCCTGTGCCCGTTTTGTTAACTGGGCCCTACCGCATAAAGAAACTCTGGTATGCATACATTTTTTATGCATCCAGAGTCACTTTCAAGTTTTTTGTATCTAATGCAAAGAGATTGGGCCAGAAAGAGTGGGCTCAAGATCTTCTTATTGCTTTGAAAGGTTGTTGAAAGTAAATAAAGTTACGATATAATTTCCTATGCTTTTTTGTCTTGTAATTTGGTTTGGAAGTTTCAAATTTTTCATCGGAACAACTCGTTTCCGGTTTATTGATTTGTAATTTTTTAGCAACTTTTGATTTATAGTTTTTGATTTGCAATACACATCAGGTCAAAATATACGGGCGGTAACTTTAGTGGTGGTCAAACGTCCTTTACCCAACAAAACTATGTTCAAAATCTTCCTTTTCACGCTAAATTTGCCCATTTTTGGTCTCTTCCCACCCCGAAACAGCCCTGAATTGTTTTAAAAATGGTCAGAAAGGGTACTTTTAGGTGACTTCGAAACTCAATTTTTTATTGACCAGAACTTAAAAAAGCACTTTTTAGGTGATTTGAGGTCGATATAGGGTGTTTGGAAACACTTTTTAAAAAAGTAGATTTTGAGGGACGGGGGTGTAGGTGTATATCCAAGAAGCGGCGTAAAATTGTGACCAAGACGAGAATAATACATATCTGTGTGTTTTTTGAACATAATACTAAAATAGTACTACCGTATTTTCTCTAATTAACATTTTTCATACTCTTAATTATTCATTAACATTTCGCTTTTACTAAAAAGTAGTTTTTTTATAGACTGGATTCATTATTATAATAATCAGCATATTGCTAGTATTACTAATAGATATGCAACTTCCAAACGATATTTTGGTAAGCTGATCAATTTTGTGTTACAAAAAATAGATCTTGACCCAAAAACCTTTCAGCTCGAGTTTTTTCTGCGACTTCCTTGTATGGCTGAGCTGGCAAAGTGCAGAAGGGTGTGCAAACGCTGGCAAAAAGTCATTGAAAGCCTAGGCTTTACGACTGTGACAATTTTCTCCAAAAACACAATCTTCCCATGCCACTGGCCAGACCACCGGAAAAGGCTAAATTTGAG